>ML816131.1:0-13453 GCA_009831015.1 Picea engelmannii | reverse complement strand
AAATTGTCAAACCAGGGCAAGTAAACTTAGAGCTGCTACACTGTATGTGCGGGTAAGATTCTAATTCCTACCTAAATGCTATCCTTAGAAGAAAACACAAACTCATTCTTAAAAACTGAATCCTAATGACTATCCTGAAACTGGCCATCTCCTATTTAATTCATCAACAGAAAACAGTCCTATGCCTAAGTGCAGATGCTTCTATTTCTACTCTAATGTAATTTCACAAGACTATCTACCACTACCTTTAATCATCTATCATCACCATTTCTATCTAAGCCATAACAAAAAGAGTATTTCCTAAAATGCTTTTAATCTAAACATCGAAAATAAATCTAAATCTGTCTGCAGGAAAACAAAGAAATATCCTACTTACCCTACTGGTACCGGAAGCTTCCTCTAACTCAATGGCAACCTAACTATCTAACAGAGCAGAGTATCCTAACTATCTAACAGAGAAGAGTAACCTAACTATCCTAACCAAAACAAACTACATTCAAACTCTAAGTTACGTTCAGATTGAAAACTGGAAACACAACAAACCTAGTTCATGCTCTAAACTCTACAGGAATCAACCATTCTTCAATACTCATCAACGTAGAAGATATTAATAAGCTGGAAATGATACAGTTGAAGAAAAATTAAGCAATAATCTGAACAAGTTAATTCCCAAACTCTAAGCTAACATGCATGCAAATACTAAAACACTGAAATGAACTAAATCTAATACAGAGAAAAGAAGCGACTTGAACTTGTTTGGTGGGCCCAACCAAAAGGTACAATCGCCGAAAGGAAGAACCAGAACTACCTAGATCATTCTACGCAAACACTATCCATACTTCACGCTCCATTTACTCAGAAGAAATAACTCAAATCGTATGACAGTAAAGTAACATAACGTAACAACATATTGTATTCAGAAATGTGTATCATAACATAACATAACCCTACGTTCCTTAGGAGTGATCTTCTGTTTATATAGATCCTCCTCAATAATCAGTTTAAAGCAAAAATACATTAATTCAAACGGATCCCAGATCCGAAAATAACTCGAAATTAGTTAAAAAACGGTTTTCACATCTTCGTGCCACGCAGTGTTACGAAGTGTGAGTCATGAAGTATTACAACTCTGTTCTATAATTTCGCCTTTAATCAGCATATGAGTGATGACTCCATCTTTCATATAAATCGAACTGTCTCCCACTCTGGCCATAACGCGCGGCTCTTTAGCAGCTTCATTGGTATCTCCACGGGGTGCGAGTTGGTACCTGGTACTGGCAAATCCTGTTTCAAATAGAAATAGTACCTAACTCAAGCCACATTAGTTTCAATATTAATTTAAAGTATCAAAATACATAAAAATAACTTGAAACGTAAAAATACCTTGAGTAACCCCATTGAGTGGTAAAGAGATGTCAACTGTGTCAAAACAAGGCCAAAAGGGGTGGTACTGGGTATGGAAATGGAGGTCTTTGTGATATAATATAGGAAAAACATAGTCAAAATCGGAGACCAACAGTTCTGGTGTGGCACGATTTCCAAAATGTTGTTTATTTGGGCCATACACTCTGTACAACTTATTTTGCACGTTTTCCAAGACATCAGATTTGAGGGTGGTTTTGGGTGCCTGTAAGTGGTTTTTCTCTTGCTGGAATTGTATTCTGTTGTCGATATTTAATCTCCTAAAGTTGAATAAAATCTCTCTCTCTCTCTCTCTCTCTCTCTCACACACACACACACACACGCACACAGACACACACATTGGGTTTCCCCACATTGGGGTTTTCCTTGGCATTGCCTAAATTTTCTGAGTATTTTTTGAGTTGAATGATTGTTGTTCATTGTGTTTATTCCGCTGAAAAATTGCTTAGCAATGTGTATTTTTGCTTATGGTAATTTATGAATGTGGGTTTAGACATTTTAGAGTTCATAGAAGACAATTATCTCTAGGTTGCTAAGTGTATGCCAGAGTAATTTTAAGCAGATTTTGTCATTTAATTTCTACATGGTATTAGAGCTTGGGCTCTGAGTGACAGTGAGCAGTGAGATTTTTTGGCAAGTTTGAAGGGGAGAAATCTATTGTTTGTTTTCCTTTGAATAGTGATAGGGAATATAACTACATGCATTAGATTTAAGGATTGGTTGGATAACATTTCCAACTATTTGCAGTGGAAGGTCCAGATGTCAGTTGTTCTCAAGGAGAACAAGATTTGGAACTATCTTAGTTCTGTTGTTGTGGCTCCCACAACAGATCCTGTTGCTTTGGATTTGCATGAAGTAAAGGAGGCCAAAGCTCAGAGGATCATTTTGGATGGTGTGAAGGACCCTCTCATTCCACATCTGTCTGAGAAGAAGACAACTTTTGAGATGTGGAAAACTTTGAAGAATTTATTTGAGGATAAGAATGCCAATTAGAAGATGGCCTTGAAAGATAAGTTGCATGAATCAAATATGGATAAGGGTGAGGATGTTGCATCCTATCTTACCTGGCTAGCCCAAGTTAAGGACGAGTTAACTGGAGTGGGAGAAATCATCTCAGAAGCTGAGTTGGGGAGGATAGCCTTGAAAGGCTTCACAAAGGAATGGGATGTCTTTGTAAAGTGTGTGGTGGGTTGATAAATTTTTCCATATTGGAGTAGGTTGTGGGACGATTTCACTCAAGAGGAGATCTAGATGGAGTCTCATAGCAGTGGTCAAAAGGAATACAAAGCTGAGGAGAATGTTGCTCTTGCTGCAAAGGGAAAGAAGAAAGTAAATTTCGGGAGGGACTTGAGTAAAGTCAGATGTTACTATTGTAACTAGTTGGGGCACCTTTCTTTTCAGTGTCCCAAGAAGAAGAAGAAGAGGAAGGAACAAGAGGGGCCTGGGACAATTGTTACAACAACCATGGATGAATTTTCTTCCAATTTTGAGAATGAATTTTCTTTGATTGCTCTAGTATCCAGTGTCAGTAGTGGAGGATTTGGGGGTGATTTTAGATGGATTGTTGACAGTGAAGCCTCTTGTCACATGACGGGAATCTGGCAAGAATTCCTTATTAACATAGAGACAATTCCTGACCGACTGGTGGATATTGAAGGAGGTATGGTGCGAGCTATACGTGGAGTTGGAAGGGTTAAATTCTGACTCAAGTATGGAGGATTCCTGGAGCTTGATGGATTTCTCTTTGTTTCGGGGTTGAGGGTTAACTTGCTCTCAGTTTCAACCTTGGAGAATGATTGATATTGTACATTGTTCAAGAGAGGACATGTATTTATCTACAAGGAGGGAGCGGACCCGGTGAAACCACAATTGATTGGTGATTGGGTGGACATGTTGTACATGTTGCGAGGACAACCTTCAAGATATGATTCAACGTCGGATGAGGAACATGAGACTCCTGAGACTACGGTGGGCCCAAGGATTCATTCTTGCATTCCAAGAGAAGAGAGGGAGTCTCTTATAAGCACTGGCATGAGGCTCAATTGGTGTGATCGAATTGATGCTCAATGTGGAGTGGATTCTCCTAGGAGCTCAGGGTTCAGAGTAGTTGTCAGGAGGATGTCTTCTAGTTCGAGTTATGTGCAAGTGTTGAGGATGGCTCTTGGTTCAGAGGGAGCTCCAACTAAGAACGATGTGATGGGACCAGATGATGGTGATGGAAACGAGTACATCCCTCGCTAAGAGGGAGTGTTATCTTTTTAGCTCGGGAGGTACTCCACATGTGTGTCTTGTGTGCGGAAGTAACCTTGTACCTACACTTGACTTTGTAATGGTTTTTTATAAAGTTGTGATAAAGTGGTTCTTTTATGTAAGTGACTTTTTAATAAAGTGTACCTTCTAATATTAAAGTGAATTTATCTCATAAAGTGCATTTATGTCATAAAGTGAAAATGTACTTTAATATTTTAAAGTGATTTATTTTGGAGGGAATGAATCATGGCCCTTGATCTTGTAAAGGCAAGATTATATCTTGGCCATTAGATCTAGGGTTGGAGAAGGTGAAGGGTCACTTTTAGATTATAAGAGAATGCATTGGGTAGTGTGCAAAACACATTGAGGAGGAGATTCAAGGATATTTCTGAGTAAGCTTGGAGAGGAGATATAGGGTAGCAGGCTAGGTGCTTTTCCCAAGAGAAAGTGGGCACAAATCCCAAGTTTATCTACAATGAAGAAGTGTTGCAGCTTACATTTGATAAACATGTCATATTGTATGGATTCGTAAAGTCTATACAACAATGAGGAGGGAACGAATTTTGAGGCAACATTGCTACATGTAAATTGAGGTAGTTATCTGGTGTTTCTGTTGGTAATTTGGGAAGTTTTCTATTGTTGTCTGTACATTTCTAGTGTGGCATGATTTCCAAAGTGTTGTTTAGCTAGGTTGTATAGGTCGTACAACTTCTTTGGCACATTTTCCAAGACAACATATTTGAGTGTGGTTTTGGTGCATGTAAGTGGTTTTTCTCTTGCTGGAATTGTATTTATGCTATTGATATTTAATCTCCTGAAGTTGAATAAAATCTCTCTCTCTCATTGTGTTTCCCCACATTAGGGTTTTCCCTGGCATTGCCTAAATTTTCTGAGTTGAATGATTGTTGTTCATTTTGTTTATTCTGCTGCAAAATTGCTTAGCAATGTGTATTTCTTCTTATGGTAATTTCTGAATGTGGGTTTAGACATTTCATAGTTCAGAGAAGACAATTATCTCTAGGTTGCTAAGTGTAAGATATAATAATTTTAAGCAGATTTTGTCATTTAATTTCTATAGTATGGGTAATGGATTCTCAAGAGGTATATGTATACAAGGTTATCAAATACCTCAAGGTATGTTTATACTGATTTCCAAATAGGGTATTGACCCTGGTTGTGGTTGTGGTTGATTGTCCATCTAAGTGGGGCATACTTTTATCTGAGAAATGGGTAGTTGATACATGTGGCACCATATAGATTGATTGGTCCTATGTAGTGTTGACGCTTAAAAGAGCAACATAAGGTACCTTCTTACAAATGGTTGCAAATGCATTATGACTTATTATTTAACTATATATAATAATATATTAATAGGTGGGACCCTTGGTGAAACTTGTGTGACTATGACGAAGAAACAACAATTATGTTTTACATGCTTATGAGTTGGCTGAGATGAGCCCTACGGTTTATTTGCATTTAAAATATCCGTCAGAATGATTAATCAAATATGATGATAAAGGCGATATGATTTAAAAGGGAATGGTATTGTTTTTATATAACATTCGCAAGTATTATTATGTTACATTTATTTTGAGACATGACCTAAACTCCATGCTTAAGTTATATGTGTGATATGGTGACTTCGTACCACAAGGGTATATGCATTGTTTGAATTGAAATCCATGTTGGAATATGTTATCCACAACAAAATATTTGAGTTATGTCACATTGGAGGTTATAAACAATTGTTGTGTTCATTGGTTTAATTGCAAGGTTAGTTTTATCCCTAGAAAATTGTTTTATGTGAAATGGGGTAGTGACAAGGGTTGGGGCATTGATAAATTGCAACATATGGAAACTTTGGTATAGTTGGATGCATTAATCGATTTGGATGTTAAGAGTGGACTTGGCTCGTACTAGCCATGAATGAAATGTGAAGGGAGAAACGACGTGAAGTAAATGCATGTCACTCAAACTCACCTCGAGCCCGTAACCCTAGCCATTCTTTCATTTCGCTCTGTTGGTTGTTGTTGCTCCGATTTGCTCGGTTGTGGAGGAGGTATACAAGCTAGTATTTTCTGCTTAGGAAATATTTTTCACAGGTATGCGGTTTTCGTGCTCTGCCATCCATGAACAATATCTCTCCTCTTTAAGTCAATAGTTGACTCTTGTTTTCTCAATGTCTGTGTATTTCCAAAGCTATTAAAATGAATTCGAGTGTGTGTTGGTTGATTTTCAAGTTTTGTTTTCGTTTGGTGGTTGTTGTCAGACCATTGACATTAAAAGAGTCATGGGTGCCTTTTACTGGTGTAGTTGTTTGCAATTTTACTATGAAAAGAATGTGGTTGGGGACTCCCAGGCCTGCTTTTCCTCTGGTCCCTTATTTTGGGTTTTCTTCCCTGTTCGAAAATGGGTTCTCTCTGTCCCTTTCCTATGGGATTTTGTGGACACTCTACTTGTATGTTAAGATTGTTGTTCTTCATGGCTAATACGCCCGCGCATAGTCCTGACTATGTGAGTATTAATGTGAAATATTTTGAGTGGAGTAATATTTTTTCGTGCTCTTTTTGGGCCAAACCCTTAGGTCGTTAGCCCACTTTCTTATGCCACCTATTGTCCACTATTTCATTGAACCCTATGCATTATCGTGGAAGTGTTTCTTACTCAGAAATTGATGGAAATCATTGTTTCGTTCTCTTTTGTTTGGGTGCGGGTTTTGATTGGTCATTTTTTATGCAAGTATGAGGAAGTATCGGAATCACTTATTCGCTTGAAGTTACAGTCTGTCCATATGAAGTTACGAAGTCAAGAGCAATGTGAAAATTATTGTTATAATCTAAACTTGCCATGTTTTATTGTAATTACAAAAGGCACATGTTTATAAGTTATGTGATGCTTGAACGAAGTCTGCAAACTAGAATGCAAATAGGATGAGGAAGTTTGATGAACTGTAGTTCAATTAAAATTTTGTTTATAGACAAGGATTTGTTTTGGTGCACTTCACGGGACCCTGTGGGCTTTAAGGACTTTGTTGATTTTGATATTATGGTTGTAGCCTGTCCACTTCAAAACCCTTGTTGTATTTCCTGTGGTGATTAAGATGTTGTTCATTTTTCAATTCCATTATATACAGACAATATTGTTATTATGGGTATTTTTTCTGGGCAATTGGTCATTGTGTCATACAGTTCTAAGGCAAGTAAGCATTTTTGGGAAGTGTTATCGCACAATTTGCACTTATTCCAAGGACACGGTTTAGGGAAGGCAAATTGGCGTAACGGGAGGTTATCCTATCCCATGGTTTTAATTAATGAAGTAATGAAGAATTAATATGTACCTGCCCAGAACAAAGCAACAAGAAAATATATCTTTTTCAAGTACAACTTGTTGTTAGTACTTCATAAAACCGTGGACTTTATCAATAAAAGAAATAGTTGATATATGGTGAAACAAACAAAAATTTATAGCAACAATGTTTATAAGACAATAGCTTCACAATAAATGCCTTAAAATGGCTTCAAAATGACCACAAATAATTACTCATCAATACCAAAGTACTATCATTTGTCAGAAGCAAATAAGGCAGTGTATTAATCAACTTTTTAATTGATTTTAGATGCTTTTAGTGTTGTAATAGATGGTTGTAGCTTACTTTAGTAACAACAACAAATATGTTAATAGATTAGACTATTCTAAGGTTAGGAGTAGTTAGTAGAGAGATCAAGGTAAAGGTTTTGATAGTAGTTTTTGTCAATCACTCAATAGCAAGGCTTAATTCAGTGCTTTTTTAGGGTAAATGGAGTCCTTTTAGACAACGAAAAATCTTCAAGTAACAAATGATAATGAGAGAACTAGAGACAAGAGGGGTCAATAATTGAAGTGTTGGTAGCCCAAGTATTCAATCACCAAACCCTAGGGGGAAAATGGCTACTAGGCCATAGTAGTTTTCCTCGTTATTGTTGTGGGTGGGAATCCCTCCTACGGACTTAGCATTTAAGGGATCTAATCATGCATGCATAAAATAACCATTTCAAAGGATTCTAATCTTTCCTATTCTCCCAACACAAAACTCCACATTCATGCAATGCAAAGGTGTAAACAAGATTCGGTAACTCTACCTAAGTCCTTCGTTTGATGTTGATCCCTTTGCTTTCACTCTCTCTTTGATTACAAGCCTCCTCCCAAAGTTGACCTACATTCACACATGAACAAACAAAAAGTTGTGAACATGCATTTCATATACTAATTGTTGGGTTAGTTGTGACAATATCATAAAATAAATATTCAACTTGAACACATGATATGGCGGGAAGGGAAAAGTATTCCTTTCTATATTAATCTTCACAAGAGTAAAATTACAATATGTGGTGGGAACTGCTCCTCGAAATTGGTCCTAGGATCCTCTTCAACTATCCTCCAACTAATTTTCTTTATACTTCTCTTTGCACAAGGATGGCTAAAGGTTGAGACAAGGGGAATGCTCAATTGGGTATAGTTTCTTTACTATGATTTTCCTCCTTTCAAATGGGACCCTTACCCCTTATTTTATAGGCTAAAAGGAGCTAGGTATTTGGTTGAATGACTGGCCATGCATGGCCAAAAGGTTTAGTTAACTTACCCAAAGTTGTGTGTTCCGTCAACAACTTTCCTTTTTTTATGCTTTTGTAGGTACACACGGGTTGTAGTGAGGCAGCTAGCATGTACACACGTGTAGTAGTGGAGTAGGGTGCGTGGGCCTTTTAAAAAATGTATTTTTAAGAAGAGTTGTTCAATAGTGTTTTGGCAAAGAAGGAATCTGATATGGCCTGATGCCAGGTAAGCATGTCTGATGCAAATTAGGGTTATAACACTTATTTAACTCAAAGGAGAAGTAGATGGTGACTTACATGAAGCAAAATGTGCTAGGGTGTTGCAATGACAAGGGCCTTAGCAAAAGCTTCAAGAAAATCGGTTTTCTAGCATAATCTAGTAGGTGAAAGTTATTAAGGCAAGGACAATAACATGTGCTTTAGTATCCTAGGGTTTTAAGCTAGCAATTTCATAATATTAGTATAAATGCAAGATAAATATAACTATAACCATTCAATGAAGAATAATTGTAGAAAATTTACTTACATTCACCAAGAATCATCTAGCAAATAGCCTAGTTGAACACTTCCACCAAGAAAAATGCCAAAGTAGTCCAAAATAAGCCTCCTTCAAGAAGTGCGCACCAAATTTCAGCCAAGTAACCCTAATTAGGGTGCAAATTTCATACCTCACACTTGTGTGAGTGAAATATGATGAAATAATACAAGGGGAAATCCCTTATTTATACAGTTACATGACCAGAATTAGGTCAAAAGGGTCGACATGGCTAGTTTACATGTAGTATCTAGTTTTTACATTAAATGGAAAATTAAAACCCTAAATCAAGAAAAAAAGGTGACTTCATGCCCTTTTAGGGTGATGTTAGGCCTTTCGAGTTCAATGTTGACCTCCAAGAGCAAAACGTTAGGCCTCCCAAGGCCTCTGGATCAAGCCACATGTGCCACTTGGCACACAACTACGTCCAAAGTGTCCATCAAATGTTGGGTGATGTCAAGGGTCACATAGGTGATGTCATGGGCCTTCCAAGGCCTACATCATAGAGGGAGGGAAAGACCCCCTTGAGTCGAGGCCTGCCAAATTTTCTTTGGTGGAATGTCCTCCTCTCTCTTTGGTGAAAACCTATGATCTATCTCTGCCCCTGGATAGGGTCTCAACATCCATCTGGTGGGATTTTATACCTATGGAGGTTTGAATTAATAATATCCCCATGTGTACCTATCCGTCGGGTGTGGCAGTGCAACAACAACAAGCAAGTCATCCATGGTTTCATAAGTCTTAGGGATCATAACAATGTCAACCACATCTAATAATCAAGTTATTTAAACATGTGCATAAAACCCCCCTTTCCCAGACAAGTGCTAAAAGACGTTATGCTATTCTACAAGCTAGGTTTGGAGGGGACGTTAGGAGGTCCTATTGGGATAATTCTCAATGGACGTGGGATGTTTCCAGGTGAAGAAAAATCCAGGCCATGTAAGTGAATGAGGTGGTAAGGGATGTCTGAGCAATGGGTACAGTGATGACAGGGGAATGTATGTCTCACCTGTGGGTGCCTCTGAAGAGGGTGAACTACACCTTGTCATGGATGCAAAATTTTTCAAGCCCATTCAATGCCTTTTATCTTTTTTACCTTATTGATTTTTATTTTAAGAGACTAGTTAAGGGACACTTCCCTGGCGTGATGACCAGTGGTGACAATGTTAACCACAAGCATTTCACATAGATGATAAGGTTGGCTCATGATGAGACCCCCTTTCTCTTAGATATGTCACCAAGAGCCACTACCATGGTGTGGTGACCAATTGAATGGTAGTTTCATACCACTACATGCCCATGGTCCTAATAGGTTGGCTCAAGATGAGACCCCCTATCCTCCAACTAGGTCTTGATTTTATTATTTTATGGGTCCCTTTGTTTCTTGTTGAGAAGCCTTTATTCATTTCTTTTGGATTTTATCTTTTTCCAACTACTTTTACCCTTTGGGCCTTTAGCCTCTTCTTCCCACAAGGTAAGGTACAACCCTTTGCTAGCTTGGAAAACCTAATGCCCGAACCAATGTATGGGATGGATGAGAGGGAAAAAGATGAAAAGTGGTAAGTGTGGTGGGAACGAATGATGACCTTTCATGAACCCACCCAGTGGAAACTCAAACCCTATGGGAACCAACTTGCTAGGGCATCCTGTCATTCCCCCCATGTGTGGATAGGTGGAAATGAATAAGGTCCAAGCACATGTTAGAAGTAAAAAATAATTAAATGCACATATTCAAATGTTTTGAGAATTAGAGTGACACATACCATGATACCCGAACTCATTACCTCATGGATAAATACCCACTGCTGTCGAAGGACCAGGCCGATGGGATGGATGTTGCTGCTATTGAAAAGGTGGATGCGTTGAAGAAGAAATATGGGCCCTCCAGGGCTAGGCTCTAGTCAATATGCCTCTTGATACTCCATGCATAGGACCTGTGGGCCTCGAGACATAATCTCCTTAGTTATCCCTAGGCTAGGGGATAACATCTGGATCTAACTCGGGGACATGTGCTCATTGAAGAGTGCATGAAAAATTCAACATCTCTGGCATGGCCCGTGACCTGCTTGATCTCAACAAAATATTATTAGTTATCACTTGGGGTGGTGATATCACCCCTGGCTCACATATGGTATAGTAAATGAAAAATAAACAAGCATACATACAAATGGAAATACATATACTCTAGCATGAGATGTTGATGGTATATACAATGAATGCAAATGCATTCCTACTTACCTTTCATGCTATTGGTGGGTGGTAATGCTTGATGTGTATAGAATTCACCAGTAAATTCAAAGCCTCTCCTTCCATGGTCCCTAGATTGAAAGATTTTGTTCCTGTAAGACTCATGATCTTGTAGGGACTTGTCCATAGTCCATCCAACTTCTTGTGCATACCAATTTTCTCCCTTCTCTTATCCCATAACAAAACTAGATCTCCCTAGGCGAAATCCCTCTCCTTTGTCTTGTGATTGAAGGTGTTCTTGATCTTTTCTTGGTTTCTTTCCATTTGGCTTAGGGTGTTCCTTCTAGATTCATCCAAATCTATTAACTGGTTAATTTTCCCTTGGATTGCTTCTCCGTCAATGGTGTATTGCTGAGAAAAATGGAGGATGGGGATTTGGAGATTCACTGGTAGTTTGGCTTCTAACCCATACACTATATCAAAAGGGGTCCTTCCTATTGAGGTCTTTATTGTTATTCGATTTTCCCACAAGGTATATTTAAGTTTGTTATCCCAAGACCTCTTGTTTTCCCCCACAACCTTCTTGATGATGTTCATAAGGTTCTTATTGATCGATTCTGCCAATTCGTTGCCTTGTGGATAATAATTGGAGGAATGAGATAGAACAATGCCATACTTGAAACAAAAGTCTGCTAATGCAAGAGAACTAAAAGATTTGGCATTGTCTGTGGTAATCTTGGATGGGACCCCAAACCTAGTTATGATTCTTCCCTCCAAAAAGTTCACGACTACCTCCTCAATGGCCTTCTTTGTGGGAATAGACTTTGCTCACCTAGTAAAATAGTTTGTGGCTGATAAAATCCACCGATAGCAATTACTTGAATTTTCTCTAAATTACCCAATAAAGTCCAACCCCCACTGTTGAAAAGGAGCTTCTACTACCACATGTTTTAAAGTCAGTTTCAGGGGTTTTGGTTCACCAGTAAAGTATTGGCAAGGATGGCAAGATCAAACATATCGGTGAGTATCAACAAATAACGTTGGCCAATAGTATCCAACTCTCAAGATCCTGTGGGTAGTAGTATGGGCTGCGAAATGTCCACCACAATGTCCGGAGTGTAATTCCTTCAACATTTTATCAGCTTCTTCTTGATTGACACATATAAGGAGAAATCCATCGAGATCTTTCCAACCAAGGCCATTCTCGGTCAAATAGTATTTCATAGCTCTAAGTCTCAAATCCCTTCTTTTGTAGTCTACTAGGTGATCTGGGCATGCTAAATTCTTAAGGTAGTATATTATATCGGAATACCATTCATCATGTTATAATTCACTGACTACCACATTTATTTGTTCACTTTATCCCATTTGTGTGGCCTCTTGGTTGCTCTTAGTCAACATCTGGGCCAAACCTTGTCCCTTTATAATCTTGGTGGGTTTTATCTCTAAGTCATACTCTCGGATTTTGGAGACCCACTTTCCCCTAGTACCCATACAATCTTGTTGTGATAATACATCCTTTACTGTCGGATAAGGGACATAAGCCTTGATTTTATTATAACCCACGTAGTTTCTAAAGTTATTAAGGCATAAGCTTGTTTCTCAGTGATCAAATAGTTTAGCTCTGAATCCCTAAGGACTTTACTCATGAACGTGATAGGGTTTTCATAGTTGTCAATGTCTTTTTGCATCAAGACACCTACAATGGTGTCCTGGGAGGCAAAAGAGAATATTATGAAGTCCCATGAATAGTCAGGACTGATCAAGACTAGGGCTTGGGAGATATCATCCTTTATGTCTTCAAAATATTTAATGTCTTTATCATCCCATTTAAACACCATATCCTTCTTTAGTAATGCACTCATGGGTTTTATCCTTTCGGCAAAGTTTGGGACAAATCTTCGAATGAAATTTATTTTTCCGAAAAAGGATTGTAGGGACTTCTTGTTGGCTGGGAGACGTACATATTTGATAGACTAGACCCTCTCAGGGTCTATATAGATTCCCCCTTCCAAGGTTGTGTCCCAAAAGTTTCCCTTTATCTATCCCGAAGAAAGATTTCTTAGGGTTCAAGGAGATATCATACTTTCTACATCACTCAAAAACAATTCTAAGGTGTGATATGTGGTATTTCCTCTCTTTTGATACGATTGTGAAATTTTCTTGGTAAATTTCTATGATTTTTTGAATGAGATCCCTAAAGGAAAAATCCATTTCTCTCTAAAAGGTAGAACTGACATTCATAAGTCCAAACGACATTCTCAAGTACATAAATGTTCCCCATGGTGTGGTAAATGTCGTTTTAAGCTGGTCTTCCCTTTTGAGAAAGACTTGGTTGTATCCAGAAAATGCATCCAACATGGACATCATCCCTTCCCATGTAACCCTCTGTAACAAATGTTCCACATTTGGGAGGGGGTAGTTGTCTTTCAAGGATAGTTGGTTAAGGTTTCGAAAATCTACACACAAG
>ML816130.1:68548-88626 GCA_009831015.1 Picea engelmannii | reverse complement strand
GTTTAAAATTTCTCTGCAACATTCACTCAAGAATTTCTCAAATAATTACATCATGCAATTATAATCTAATCCGTACATAATGGAATTTTATACACATATAACGACAATAAGAATAATAAGTTACATGTTCATAAATCTTTCAGGAATACTAAAATACAATCGAGAATATATTTTACAATAATATCATTGAGCAATCAAATACCATAACCGAAATATTCTCGAGATGTAGTAGTGATCTTCAATTCGGTCTCTTGTATGTGTCATGTGCTCCCGCTTGCTAATCCAAAAAATTCATCGGTACCTCTCAGCCAACGCTAGGGTTACTCTTCTTCCCCCTTAGCCCCCCGAGCTTCAAAGGGGCCACAGACAGAAAACCAAAAATACAATAGCACAAACTTTCCCTCATAAGGAGAGGCTTCCACTTCCTTCAACAAGTTTTTAATCCCAACTCTCCACAAGTAAACTAGTCAAGAAAAATTTTGCCAGCATAACAGTACTTTTTAAAAATCCCCTTCTCCCTTCCTCTCCATTTCTTTTATAGGAAAATTTTCCATGACACATGTCCTCACATGCACAATAAACAATTTTTAATAATTTAATTAATGATTTTTCACCCACACCACTTGTCACACTCTCCCAAATTTGCACATGTAAATTCTCTTTTTATTTTATTTAAATAGACATTTACCCTCACACTCCCCAATTTGTTCCTATTTTTCCTCTTAGTTTTCTCTTAGTTCCCCAATCCCTCATTTATTTTGTATCCCCTAACTAAATTTCAGTTTGAATTGGATCAGGTGTCGACATCCGATATGGCGTTCTTGCAATCAGTTTTGTTCCAGGTTTTAGGTATATAGTAAACTCCAATTCTCTTTCTTGCGGAAAACCCGTTAGTTCCTCGGGAAACACATCGGCAAACTATGATACTACAGGAAGGTTTTCTAATCCTTTTTTGTTTCCTTTTTCATTAAGCGCTAAGATGGCATATAACTTTCATCCTTTGTGCATACCTTTCTGTAATTGTAGAGAAGAAATAAATCTCAATGACACTCCCTGGTTTCTTCCCACAATTACTCTACTCTATCCTAAATCATTCGTCAAACTTAATTGTTTCGTCTTACAGTTTAGTATCGCATCATGCTATTATAACCAATCCATCCCAATTATAATGTCGTAAGATCCAAATATTATGACATACAATTTTACACTTGTAATGAAATCTGCCAAGTTAATGTTACAATCTTTAACTTTCCCTCCAACCTTTTGCTTGGCACCAGATGCCATTTCCACATATCTAAACTCATCTTGTTTGACCTCCTTCACCTTAATTATTTTAAGCGCAACACTAGATATTAAACTCTCAATATCTCCTGGATCTATCAAAACACTAAATTTCTAATCAGCTATCATACCTCAAGTCTCAAGCATTGTAGACTGATGCTTGACCTGGCGGTTATTCACCACTGCATGAATCATGTGGGCCTTGCCCAAATCTCCAACTGTCATTGGTCTTGTTGATCCAGCAGCTCTTGCCTTCTCAATAGGTCAGTCTCTCTGGTATTGTGGCTCTCCACATGTCCAGCATCCATTCTTCGGTTTGGTTCCCCTAGTCCCAGAAGTAGAAGTTGTTGGCCTAGGAGTTTGTGGTCCTAGTCTGTTCTGCTAGACAGGTTTAAACTGTTGTTTTTGTTGGCAACGTTGTTGTTGTTGGGCATGTGTTTCTATGTAAGGAGTACTTTGATGAGGAGTCGGTCGGTGCGGTGTTCAGAATATTGGTCCCATGGGTGTATCATTGTGCCCATAAGTCTTTCTATCTAGTGTCTGATGTTGCGGCACTCTAGGTGGCATATGTCATGTCTTCCTGGAAGGAGGCCTACCCTGACCCCCACTGTTCATCTCTTCCTCAGAAATGAGGGCATTCTGAACTGCTTTGTGCAACATCTAAGGCATCAAGATCCTCACTTTCGCACGAATGTTGAAGTTGAGGCTGAACACAAACTTGTTAACTTTTAATTTCTCAGTGTTCAGATGTGGAGCATATCTTAGCAGCTCCATGTACCTTGCCTCATAATTAGGTACCGTCCAACTACCATGTCATAAGGCGTTGAACTCATTAAGTTGGCTCTCAATGAATTCATTTGGAAAGTACCTCTCCTAGAATCGTTCCTAGAACAATTCCCATGACACGTCTTCAATGGCCATGTTTAGTTGAGGTAAGAGTGTCTTCCACCAAATAAGCGCACTCTCTTTCAATTGAAAGACCGCCATGAAGACCTTCATGTTGGAGGTCTAATCACGTAGTGCAAATCACATCGCCATATTCTCCAACCATGCCTCAGCGGCTAAACCATCCATGGCACCCCATAACTCGGGAAATTTCACCTTCTTGAGTTCTCTATGTATACTACTACTAATCACTGGAGGGCGTTGTGAACCCTCATTGGGTATAGACTCTCTTCCCTCATCTAAATCAAGGTGGTTTATTAGCGCCTCAGACATCCTCTGAAAGGATCTCATCATACCTACCACATCTCCCACTGCAAGCTGCTCCTGCTCAGTAGTCTGCTCACCTCCCTATGGAGCAGATCCTTTTGGAATGGATGCACTTGGAGGAAGCGTACCTCTTCCTCCCGCACCATGACATCTACTTCTTCAGCATCCTCTAACCATGATACTTGTCATGCTCAAAATTTAATTTGTATTAGCGATACATCTTTTAAATATAAATTAAAAACAAGGGAAAACGTAACGAGTCCGGTGTCACGGAATTGAACCTGGCTCTGATACCATATATAACACCCTTCAATTACTGACGTCAACTAAGAGCAAGTAAATACCATAATTAAAACAATTTATAATCTCTTGTGAAAGTTGGATACCAAACTTGTAAATACTTGTGAAAGTTGGATACCAAACTTGTAAAAAGAGTGGAAGCTCAACCTTGTGAGTCAAGCCTTGGAGCTATTGTTTATTGGTTTCTTGTGTGTAGCCCCTTTGCAGCTCGGAGGAATAAGGGGGAGAAGAGTACCCCTAACATTGACTGAGAGATACTGATGAAATCTCTATGATTAACAAACGGGAGAAAAGAAAAAATACAAGCCACATTGAAGGACACCCTCAAGTCTCCATCTCCATCAGCTCCGTTATTATTATTTCTGAAATTTGTAATTGTAATGAGAGTAATTTGTATTTAGAATATAGATGGTGCACTGCCATTTTAATTTACAACTCAGAATTCAGAAATTCTGATGTTCGCTGCCAAATTAATTTCCAATTCCAGAATTCAGAAATTATGTTGTTCGCTGCCAAATTAATTTTCAATTCCAGAATTCAAAAATTATGTTGTTCGCTACCAAATTAATTTTCAATTCCTGAATTTAGAAATTTTGTTGTTCGTTGCCGTATTTATTTCCAGGCCATGAATTTAGAGAATTTTTTTGTTCTGTGTCATTTTATCTGCTTTTCCGAATTAAAAAATTTGTGTGGTCTTTATAAAAAATTTGGCAAGTCCCACTGTTAGACTTTCCTAAGTGTTGCTTTATCTATTTGCATTCCTATAAACTAAATTTTAGGGTTGCCGTCAGACCCTATTTTCTGATGTTTATTTAATCGCTGCCAATTCAAATCGCAACTCCTGTATTCAGAAATTATTTAATCACTCCCAATTCAAATTGCAGCGCCTGTATTTAGAAATTTATTTAATCGTTGCCAAATCAATATGCAGCTCTGAATTATGAAATTGTCATGGACGTTGCGAATTAAGTTTCAACTGCAGAAATTAAAACTTTTGGATCTTATCAAGATTGAATGTTTTCGAAAAATTTAGAGAATTAGTTGGTCATTGAGATCTATTTCAAATCTGAAATTGAAATTTCTCGATGGTTGTGGAGTAAATTTCAGTTTCAAAGTTAATTTGGTTGATCGTTGTAATAAATTCTGCAAACCCTGAACATAGAATTATTTTGATTGTGTTCAAATAAATTACTTACCTAGAAGGAGAAATTCATATAATCGCTATCAATTATTGTATTTTGGAAAAATTTAGTATTATCTGCTCTGTAAATTTTAATTGCATTTCCGGAATTATAGAAATCGTAGAGTCGTTGCAAAGCTATTCTTTCAATCCATTTTTTAAAATTTGTTTTGTCGTTGTTTATTGAGTGGAAGTCAGTTTTTGATTTCTTAAATTCCTTGTGTAATTTAAATGCATTTCGGGAAATCAAATTGATAGTGACGCTATAACCCATCCTGTAATTCGATTGAAATCTGTGTGTTTCTTGGCAACTAAAATACAAACCCAGAATTTTACAAATCTCTGACTGTGAATCTTCATCGTGATCGTAGTCTATTAGTTTGCAAACCTGATAATTAAAACTTAGTTGCAAATTGTGATTTAAAATCCCGTGAAGTCTTTTTAGATTTTTATTAAATCTTTAACTGAAATTTCGTAGGGTTCTTAAATTTTCCACGCCTTTATGTAAACATAACACTTTAATTGAATCGCTCCCAATTTAATTGCAAATGAAGTTAGAGATTTTATTGATCGTTGTAGAATTTTGGTAGATATCGAATACGGATTTATTTTGGTTACAGTAATTATAGTTTGTAAATGGAGAAATTAATTGTGGTGGCGTGGTGGCTTAGTTGCAATTATGTTTGGATTTCATCGAACTTTGTTTAACCAGATAAATACCAGTGTGAATTAGAACTTGGCATAGTCGTTGTCAAACTTTCATAACAAACTGGAAGTTAACTCTGAGTTAAGATTGTGGTGTTGGTAAAAATCATGTAATAGAATGCTAGAAGCTAGATTTAAATTGTGATGTAATTTAAAAGTATGTATGCTTAAAATTCTTGTACGCTGTCATTTTAATTTACTACCAGAACTTAGAAATTAATTTGTCACTGCCAAATTAATTTACAAATTTGAAATTGGGAATCTTGAGCGTTGCCCAATTAAATTCCTTGTTTCGATTTTTGTTTAGCTACCTTGATATCAGAAATTTTAATTTAGCATTTCATTTCTTCCCGTTCTTTGTAGAATGAAGTGGTACTTCCAACATTTTGGGTATAGTGTAAGCTATCCTAAGTATTAGATAACTTATGTCATGGTTGGGTTAGACAACCTTAAGTTATTCTTTGTAGAATGAAGTGGTACTTCCAACATTTTGGGTATAGTGTAAGCTATCCTAAGTATTAGATAACTTATGTCATGGTTGGGTTAGACAACCTTAAGTTAGTTGATCTTTTAGAGAGAAGATTTAAGGGATATTATGATTTTCTTTAAGAATTTTAAATTATAAACTTAAGGATGCTTTTAGAGTGAGATTTAAATGGGGAGTAAGTTGTATTGGAAGTTTAGGAACTTTTGGTGTCTATGATAATGACGACTTCAACAAGTGTTATACGATAACAATGCATTTGATATAGGACAACTTACATTGGAAATATGATAAGAGTTTAAATTGCACAAAACCAAGATAGAGATTACAAAATCATGTTAGGTATGCATATTATGATTGTTTTTATATTTTCGGAATTTCGACTTATCTTTTTACCAATTAGGAATTGTTGTTGACATTTCTGATTAGAGGTTGAATCTAATGAAATTTGTGAGTCTAAACTTAAAACGAAATTGATTATTTTCCGTTAAGATTAGCATGTATATTGTATGAAAAGTTAGTACTTTCTGGTCGTAGAACACAATGTGTTGATTCATCACATGCGTATTAAATGGAATTTCTTGTTATGCTTCGTGATATTGTTATAAGACATTATTGCTCAATTCACGTGAACGATGCTTAAATGATTTTTTAATCGTAGTAGATTATACTCTGTGTTTAAAGGATTATGATGGGTATTGTTGTTGATTTAGTCACGAAATTCGGATTATGATTGTGGTTAATGGAACTAGATATCTCATCGTTCTTCAAAACAATCACCAGTCCTGAGACCTTAAATGGTCAAAATAAATCGGATGAATCCTGGACTTGAGCGTTGATTATGTGTCTTGGAGGTCCTAACCTTGCAGGATAGGTTGGGCGGGTAGATAATTGTTGTGATCTTGATGTGATATGGTTAGTCTTGAATAATATAGATATATGTTTTGATCTTGATGTGATATAGTTAATCTTGAATGATAGTGATGTTGTATTCATATTCATGTTGCGTAGTGGTGTTATAGGATTGAATGCGTGAAATATTGATGTATGTTTTTGTCGCATATCACTTGTCCTAACAGATGTTTCAAAAAAAAATTACCACTAATGTACTCACTCATTGATGTCGTAATGGAGGGGTCGTTACACCCAAACAACTCAGGATACTGACAGTGCAACCAAAACACGAATTATTTACCCAAATTTGCCTGACAACTATCCAAAATTTTATCGAAGAAGAAAATCAATATCAGAAAAAAGAGAGAGTATGAAAACAAGACATTAAGTGTAAGGTAGGGTTATGAACCTACAATATTTGTTGAGACAAGTTTGAGGTGTGGAGAGGATTCAAAAAATGGATACCCTAGCTGGAATCGCAAGAGTTCACTCTCATCCATAAGGACATAACAACCAATCCTAGAGGAATTCTTGAGAAAAATATGCTAAAACAAACAACTTTGACTCGTTACTTGACCCAGGAAATTTACTGTAACCCAACCGAGTTATAAAAGGTGTGACTAGAAAAATTTATCTGGATATATATTAATCGCGACTTAAAGCTTAGTTTTCCGAAAGAAAGTAAAAATGAATCTTTGGGAATGACGGAAGTGTGACCAAAGGCTTAAGTATTCAATGCCCAACTATGTTCCTCTGGTGTTGTTAGTTTAGGAGTCTTGAAACTCCCAATTTCAGAAAAAAATTGGTAGGATACTCCAACCCAAAAAAAAAAAAAAAATTGTGAACCTACAGTTCTCAAGAACGAAGGGATTCCTTGGAGAGACACGTCCAAAACTTAGGCGACAACTATCCAGAAACTAGTTGGTTGAGCGTTAAGGATTCGTGCTCGGATCAAAGAAAACGACGATCACATAATTCTTGTTTTTGTTATTCGTTGTGCACACTCTAATAGTAATGTTCGATTGTAATCTTATTTTACTAGAGATCACCTTCAAGGCTAAGACAGTAAAAGAATTTACCAATTCATAAAGTACAATTAAGAAAATAATGACAAATAAATGACTCATATGATTATAGGAAGTAAATATAATCCTTATGTTGCTTGAGGTTTAAAACTTATGTGCAACAAAAGATGAATTTTACTTTCGACCTTGTCTGGGGAGAATAAACATGAATCGCTCTGCAACTAGGTTTAGGGTTTAGGGTTTTTAGCCACATGGCCACAACTCTCGCCCCGCTGGGGCTCATGTCTCGGAAGGAAGGAGGGTCGAACGGCGCCTCTTACAGCCAGGCCACCGCGAATGGAAGCTCAGGAGAAGGTTTAAAATGGCTAACCTTTGAGCCCCCACCAGATCTGCGCTCAAAAATTTTGACGGAAGGAACCTTCAAGGATCGGGAGATGGATATTGATCCAGAGAACGCGACTATACCTGCTACAGCGTCAACTCCATGGATGCCAAGCAAATGCATCCCACAAGCGCCATAGGCCCCGAAATACATCATTAGCTCACCACGCATAGAAGAACAAAAGCAATATATGAGAGACTACGCCCTAGTAGGAAAATTCCTAGGGCTTTGGCCTTCAAAGCGTGATCTGATCAAATGGATACAATATTGGTGGAAGCCAAAAGGACACTATGAACTACAACTGGGTTCCAAGGGTTTCTTCACAATCATATTGCACAACCTCGAGGACCGCAATCACATTTTTTATGGAGGGCCTTATTTCTATAACTCGGCAGGACTCTTCTTAAGATTCTGGATCGAGAAGTTTAGCCCTGAAAAGGAAGATTTTTCCCATGCACCAGTATGGATTAGACTGTACTCTCTCCCCCGGGAATTTTGGCTGGAAGAGGTCTTGGCCGGTATAGGTAATACCATTGGAATATATGTTAAGTCTTCAGAAGCCACCAAGCAGAGGCGTTATACCTCTTATGCGTGCATCTGCGTTTACCTGAACATAGCCAAGCCGCTATCGGGATCCATAATTCTCGAATACCATGACAAGGATTGGACCCAAACCATCAACTACGAACACATTCTGTTTAGATGCAGGAAATGCCATGAACACGGTCATCTTTTCAGAGAGTGCCCCCTCAATGTTGCTCACAAAGAAGGGAACCCAGAAGGCGACAAAGACAAGGACGGCTTTGCTCAACCAGCAGGAAAAAGAAGACAAGGAGGATGAAAGAAGCCAGCCCAAGTAAGTAAGGATCCTTCCACTAGTAATAAATATGCAATACTACAAGATCAACCAGAGAATCCCTCAACCCTCATAAATCCCAATGAACTTCACGTGGATAATCTTCCCCAATCTATGAGCCAAGGGGAAGAACGACCATCACAGGGGAAGGAATCAGATCACCCCTCCCTAGACACTATTGTGGACCAGTAAGCCTTTCTGGAGACAAAGGATGGTGACGTTGAAATGGAGCTAGAAGAGAAAGAACTAGCTGGGGTGGATCTGGAGCACCTCGAACACACCTACAGGCATCAGAAACTGTACACCATACCTAGGGATCAATTATGGAAGGTGCACAAGGTCTTTCTTAACTCCTCCGCTGGATCCACAGCTTGATCCAGCAAGGGCCTGGGAATACAAGGCAGTCAGTCAAAGAATCAGAGAAAAACTCAAAAAGATGAAAAGAAAAGAGGAAGGAAGTCTACCAACAAGCTTATACAAGAAATAGGCCACTTCATGGTAAATTCAGGGCAAATCCACCTTATCTCGGACAGCTTTCCTCCTCTCCCCACCCCCCCATCATCATGAAGATTATCTCCTGGAATATCAGAGGCCTCAATGGACGTAGCAAGAAAAAAATGCTACGAGATCTGATCTTTGTGGAAAAACCAAACATAGTATTATTACAGGAAACAAAGTGCACAACCGAAGATATTGATAGGCTACTCCCCTACTATTGGAAGCAAGGGGAAGCAACTTCAACTGAAGCCATAGGCATAGCTGGAGGACTGGCCATCCTCTAGAACACCAACTCATTGCTGCTGGAGAATTTTATCACTACCAAGTGGTCCATCACTGCAGATTATAGGCTTATTGGTTCTAACAAGCCTGGACACCTGACCAATGTCTACGACCCAGCCAACCCAAGGGATAAGAAAGCCTTTCTCGGGAACTTGGAATACCTATCCAATCTAACTAGGCATAACAGTTTTGGCTCAACCATCCAGATTTCCAAGCAAAGATCTAGGATTGGTGGAGGGAGGCAGAGGTCCCCCGCGGCTCCAAGATGTACAAATTCTGGCAAAAGTTAAAGAACCTCAAACAAATTCTCAAACTCTAGAATAAGAAAACCTTTAGCAATATCTTCGACTCCCAAAAGTAGTTGTCAGAACAAATGGGCGCGATTCAAAATCAGATCCAGCTGCAAGGGTTAACGAACAAGCTTAAATCCCAGGAAGCAAAAGTAAATTAACAGTTGGAGGCCATAAAAGGACAAGAAGAGATTTTATGGAAGCAGAAATCATGCATCCAATGGCTCAAGGAGGGGGACCAAAACACCAAATTCTTTCATAGAACCGTCATCCATCGACGTCATACTAATAGAATTATGCACTTAACCTCCACCAATGGTGAGCCCATTCATTCCCATGAATACTTGGAGACGACATTGATAGACTATTACAAAGATCTCCTCACGGAACCATTCCCGGACAGATCTAAGGCCATAGCTAAGGTCACGCAGCATGTGCCCTCCCTTGTCACCCCGGAGAAAAACTCAGCTCTGCTCCGGCCTATTACAATTGAGGAGGTGGATCAAGCGCTTTAGGACACCCCCAAATGCAAGACACCTGGACCCGATGGCTTCACCAGCTATTTTTTCCACCATTGTTGGTTGTTAATCATGGTAGAGGTATGGGAAATTATTGAAGACTCCCAATCCATGGGACAAGTCCTTCATGCTCTCAATGCGACTTTCCTCACCCTCATCCCCAAAGAGGGGCAGGCTCACCATCCTAAGAAGTTTAGACCCATAGCCCTCTGCAACATCATCTATAAACTTCTAACAAAAGTGATCGCTCAAAGACTCAAGCCCATCCTACCAACAATCATATCTTTGGAGCAATCGAGCTATGTTGAGGGCAGACAAATCCTGGACAGTGTCATCCTAGCTCATGAAGTGATCCACTCTTTGCAGAAGACCAGAACGCCAGGTATTCTCCTTAAACTAGACCTTTATAAAGCCTTCGATAAGACAAGTTGGGACTACATGTGGGAAATTCTCCTTGCCTTTGGTTTTGATAAGCTATGGGTGACTTGGATTCTGAATCTAACCTCCTCGGCATTTTTTTCCATTCTTATTAATGGTGTTCCCTCTAGCCCCTTCTCCCCTTCTAGAGGAATTAGATAGGAAGACCCTCTCTCCTCATTCCTCTTCATCATTATGGTTGAAGGTCTTAACTGCTCTATTCACACAGTTGTTGCAAACAACCTACTGACAGGCCTACCTTTGCATGGAATCTCCCCCCCTATCTCACATGGCCAATTTGTGGATGACATGCTTTTGATGGGTACCCCAACTGCTCGTGAAGCAAACTCCCTCCTCTTGATCCTCCAAACCTTCTCTGAAGCCTCAGGTTTGGACTGTAACAAAGATAAATCCCAAATATTTTTCTTCAATACACCCCCTCCGATTCAGCACCATGTCTATGATATCTTAGGTTTCAACAGAAGCTCCCTTCCGTCCAAATACCTTGGCATCCCCCTGATTGATAATGCCCTCAGGAACTCCTCTTGGGAACATCTCCTGTCCTCTTTTACCAAGAGGCTTTCTTCCTAGACCCTCAGAGTTATAAACCTTCCTAGTCGTCTCATTCTCCTTCGAGCAGTTCTTCAGGCCCTACCCATCTACACCTTCTTGGCGCTTGTTGCTCCAAAGTTTGTCCTCAAAACCATTAAAAGCTTACAAAGGAATTTCCTCTAGCAAGGCCTCAACACAGGGAAGAAAATTGCGTTGATCAGCTGGGACAAACTATGCCAACCCAAAGCACAAGGAGGCCTTGGATTACGGGACCCCTTTATCATGAATAAAGTCCTAAGCGCCAAGATATGGTGGCGATGGCTAAAAAATCCCAAGGATCTCTGGGCAAGACTCTGGAGGAAGAAATATGCACCAGATGTGGCAAAAAAGAACTTAATACGATGGAATGGGGACAACTCAGGATCCTTAATCTGGGCAGCGGCTAAGCAGAATAGACAGCTAGTTACTCAACATGCTTTCTGGGAAATTAGAAATGGGAAAACAACCCTCTTCTGGAAAGATTCCTGGTAGCAATGGCCAAATTTGGACCACGAGGATTGGGCTAAGCATATCAGTACCCAAGCTATACTTACGGGCCTGACAAAAGTAGTTGATAACTGGAAAGACAATCCCCCAGAAGACACCTGGTGGTGCAGACACCTTAACAGGGAACGCATGAACCTGGAAGCGCACATGGATTTGAGACCTTGGCAGGATGAAATGTCCAAAAGGAAAATCCCCAAGCTCACAGGAGAGGATATCCTCCGATGGGGATACTTTCCACGGGGCACCTATAGCATACAAGAGGCCTATCATGTCAAAACTCAATCAGACCCTCCACCTACAAGGAAAGTATGGAGCAAAATCTGGAATCTTAAACATTGGCCTAAAATCACCCTCTTCCTCTGGATTGTCACCCATTCGAGCATTCTAACCTGGGATAATCTCTCAAAAAGAGGTTTTGTTGGGCCTTTTATATGTATGCTTTGTGGAGAGGCAGAAGAAACCATGAATCACCTCCTCAACTCCTGCCCTTATACTGCTCAAATATGGGATCAAAGTGTGCTTATCATGCGTACCTCGGATCGCGAAAGAGATAGCATCATTAATGCAATTACGGACTGGAGGGACCAAGTTTTGGAATCTCCCCTCCTAAATCGTATATGGCAATTACTTTCAGGCTTCATTCTTTGGCAAGTATGGAAGGAAAGAAATAGGAGGCTTTTCAGAAACGTTTCCCTCCCGTGGCAACACTGTTGGAACCAATGTCGCCTCAATATTCTGGAAACTCTCAACCTTCAGCTATGGACTGAAAAATACTTGATCAGCAACCCCTCAGAACTCCTGATCCTTCAGTACTGGAAGCCCTTCCCAACTCATCACCCACTTTCCCCCTCTTCTTCTTCCCCCCTTCCCAGCAGCCCCTCCTTTTGGTCCACCCCCCCAGTCAACTTTATCAAGCTCAACTTTGACGAAGCCTCTAAAGGCAATCCAGGAGCAGTGGGCTACGAAGTACTTTTTCGCAACCACCATGGACACATCATTCTCATTAACGCAGGCTCCCTTGGTCACACCACGAACAATGCAGCGGAACTTTGGGGGCTCATTAGAGGACTGCAATTATCCATCGAGCACAATTTCACTAAGCTGATTGTAGAGGGAGATTCTCAAATCATCATCAATCTCTTCAGCAGAATTTTAAATGGAGTGAACCCGAAAAGAATATCACCCAATTGGAGACTCTCACATGGGCTAAAGACTATCACAGATTTGTTGCAACCCAATCAGGTCGTTATACCTACTCATATCAAGAGAAAGGTGAATCAAGTTGCGGATGAACTGGCTAATCTGGGGACCAACTGGGATGGACCGGAACTTTTTTGCAAAACGTCCCTCAATCCTAATCACCCTATTCTCCAGCAATGTATCTGTAAAGCTGTGGAAGTGGACATACCCCCGGATGGGGTGTTAGTGCAAGACAAATGACACAAAGAGGGAGTGCAGGTAGGCCAACAAGGCAGGGAGCCATGTGATGAGCTCGTGCCAACGCTCGCCGCCTCGAACCCGCATTAACACGACCTCACGTCGCTGCAGCACCATTAATTCTGGTGCGCCCGACCCCCATTACGAACTTCTCTATGGATTTTTCATCTTCATTTGCTTCTCATCCTCGCTCGAGGACTGACTCCCACATCCCTCCACTACCCTGGCCTGGTTTGGACTGGACTTTCATGGTGCTCATAGCCCCTGGCCATCTCCAGGCTCTCTGCATTTTCCTGGAGCACTTAGTCATTTTCTCCCTTCAAATGAAGGAAATTATGTCACGTCAAAGAGGACGGCCATGAAGAGGCTCTCCATTGCATCCTCCTCAGCCCCGAGCCTCTGTCTCTCCCCCTGGTTCGCCCTCCACGATCTCTTTGTTGCCTCTACAGTCCGAGCTAGCACCTCTCACCTCCTCCACCTCGCCTGCCTCTCGGTTTGAATGCTTAGCCATTATTGACAGCTCGTCGGGCTCTTCTTCATGTTACCTTGCCATCCCACCGAATTCCAGAACCATCGATCCTTCCCATGCACCAGTAGTTGGCTCCTCAAGGCCTCCCATGGGGGTGCCACCTCCTGTTCGAAGTGCCCGAAACAATGCGTACGCATCTACCGCCTCCATCCCTGACTCACAGCTGAAAGAAAGTTTAACCATTCTCTATGGTCTGGTCTTCGAACTCCGTCAGGGAATGGAGGACCTCCAATTCCGACTACAGATTACGGATGGAAATATCTTGGCCCTCCCTCAGATTCTATATACCTTCCAAGATGCTTTCCCCTCCAACCCAGTAGGCGTGGCTTCAGCAGAGGAACCCCATGCAGAGACCGACGACAGAAATGCCCAGATGCAGCATTCAACAGAGATCGTTGTGGAGCAGGTCAAGCATGAGGACACGGAAGTGGCGATAGCTACAGGCCAGCATGTGCATAATCCGCCTGGAGACGCCTTGCCAGTCGCCAACAGGGACGAGAGCAATGTGGATGCTGACATGCATTTGGAAAGCAAAGGGACACCCGTTGAAGAGGAGCCTTGGTACGCAACCGTTCTTGCCACCTGGTCAGGTTACTCGCCAAGTGTTTGACCCCACAGGGGTTCTTTACTTTTTAATAGTTTCTTCTTTTAGTTGCAATCTAGTCAGCTTAGTTATGTTCTATAAGACTATTAGACTATCAAATGCTAGACTTACCCGGCTGGTCGAACTGGTTTCCCCTCTATTGGGGCAATTCAGTAACTACAGTACGGTTATTATCAATTTTTTGTACCTCTAGTCTAGTTTTTTGAAGGCCCTTTATATATAAAACCTCTTACTTAAAAAAAAAAAAAAACTTATGTGCAACATTGACTCAAGAATTTCTCAAGTAATTACAGCATGCAATTATAATCTAATCCATACATAATGGAATTATATACACATATAACGACAATCAGAATAATAATTTACATGTTCATAAATCTTTCAGGAATACAAAAATACAATCAAGAATAAATTTTACAATAATATCATTGAGCAATCAAATATTATAACTGAAAAATTATCAACATGTAGTGATCTTCAATTTGGTCTCTTGTACGTGTCTCGCGCTCCCGCTTGCTAATCCAAAAACTTCATCGGTACCTCCCAGCCAATGCTAGGGGTACTCTTCTTCCCCCTTAGCCCCCTGAGTTGCAAAGGGGTCATACACAGAAAACCAGAAATACAATAGCACAAACTTGACCTCACAAGGAGAGGCTTCCACCTCCTTCAACAATTTTGTAATCCCAACTCTCCACAAGTAAACTAGTCAAGAAACATTTTGGCAGCATAAAAACACTTTTTAAAAATCCCCTTCTCCCTTCCTCTCCATTTCTTTTATAGGAAAATTCTCTATAACCCATGTCCTCTCATGCACAATAAATAATTTTTAATAATTTAATTAATGATTACTCACCCACACCACTTGTCACACTCTCCCAAAGTTGTACATGTAAATTCTCTTTTTATTTTATTTAAATAGACATTTACCCTCACACTCCCAAATTTGTTCATATTTTTCCTCTTAGTTGTCTCTTAGTTCCCCAATCCCTCATTTATTTTGTGTCCCCTAACTAAATTTCAGCTTGAGTTGGATTAGTAGTCTTCTTTTAATTAGGATTAGTGGTATATTGACTCAAGATGCTACTCTATGTGAACCACCTATTCTCTCATGTTTTAATTTATTTTTATTTAAAAATATCCCTTTATTATTTTTATGCACATATGTGCATCTACCCAACCTTAATTCTTATTCCCCCTTTTTCTAGAGTTTATTATATCTCAATTCCCGTAAATTATTTAATATTTTAATTAGTCACTTATTTAGACTTGGACTCTTTGTTAGTTTTTCTAGTTCATATTTAATAATTAATTGCATGCTCTTTCTAACAATGTCTAAGTATTTTATTTTACTTTCTAGGCCTTCTAGATTTTTGTTGACTCGATATTTGATTGTGTGACGTTCCCTTCAAGATGCACCTTTGGTCTCCAAAGGTGTCACTCTTCATTGACTATTTTGGAAGTTTGTTCGACACTTGGAGTCAACACTCCACTTGGTCGACATTGTGAGAGATTAAGGGTTTTCTAAGAAATAAGGATTCTTCCTTACTGCGCACCCTTTAGAATTCTTCGTGAACAACTGTCTTAGTCTTCCCTCGTGACATCATGGACCCCTCGAACTAAGTAATCGTTAACCTACATTTCAGTTCATGACATGAGTGCTAGTAGGCTGTGACAGGGACACTGCCACACCTCTCCCTCATCTGCTTGGTTTCTGTGTATGACCCCTTTACTCCATATGTGAGCCGAATTAACAAGCGTCAACAAGATTGCATCCACTAACAAGAACAATTTCAATAATCCATATACATAATATCCATATCGAATCATCATATATCACATGAGTATAAATTAAATACTCAAACCAAAATACAAATCCACTCCCTGACTCAATCCGAAGTTCAAGGAATTCCATTGATGTCATAGACATCCCCAACCTATCATTTGTCCTGCACACTCAAGAAAACTCATCAATAATACCTGTCAATATGTATGCATATAGAAATTAACATGTAAATCACAATTACATCATGGTATAACTCATAATCAAGCAGAAATCATAATGTACCATACTCAGATCACTTGCTCGCAAGTTTCCTAAAAGAATAAGTCAGTGTAAAATGTGATCAGTGGAACTAGATGTTATACCAATGATGATGATGATGATAAGGATGTAGAAGTGTATCCTAATATTCTAAAGTCTCACATATACAATGTGGATTCCAAACCCACAGTTTTTCCTTGCTCCAAAATTATTAAATGGATTATGCATCATGACAACCTAAACAACATAACAATTGTCAATTATCAGGGTAAGTGCATAGCAATGTTCCATCCCAACAACCTATACATGTATTACATATTTTCAAAACCAGAAGAATATATGACCACAAATTGGGTACATGATTTTGGAAAAAAACAAATAATTATCACAAAATAATGAGCAAGTGGTGGATTGAAGGCAAGCAAGTCAATTCTTGCAATACTAGAATTTATCCTTCTGTTAGCCTAAGGGGTCCTTATAATTATGTTGTGGCATTGTTGAGCAAATTATATGGGGAAAAGGATGCCAATAATTTCAAAGAAGCATGGGTACCACTCATGTGCACTATTGTTAAGGGGGGATTAGTCTTTGACTAGGTAGTTATCCTCTCTCATACCATAACAAAGGCATTGTCCAGAGTTGTATTTCAATAGTCTAGTTCCTCCCCTGAGTTTTTCATGTCTTCATATCTACTAGATATCATTTGTGCCAGTAACACTTTTCTAGGCTTGGAATGGGCATGGAGCATATCAAATTTACTATTATAAATTTATTGCCAAGATTTATGGGACCACAAATATATGTGGAAATATACAAGAATATGTGATCACTTCTTTGCCCCACTATTTGAATTGATCTTTTACAAACCAACACCAAGACTATATAAGGAATCCATGGAGGTTATAGGCTCAATAGGATATTGGTATGTAAATGAAGAGAGAACCTACATAAGGATCTAAAGTGTTGGAAATATGGCAATAGCAGAGAGGATGCAGAATGTCAAGGTTGTCATTGATGGCAATCGTCTATGGCAGAAGAAGCTAGATGATGACAGAGCAATATCCAAGCGGAGTGATGAAGGGTAGTCGACCTGATAGGAAGATGGTCGAGGTCGAGCGAAAGAAATAAGTTGCAGTCTAAGGAGGTCAATCGACGAAGAATGACAAAGGGAAGATCTAGTCAAAATAGAGTTTGAAGTTGAGGTCAATCGAGCAAAAGACCTGTCGGATCCCATTCAATTTTCTAGAAAGGTCGACAGCCGTCAGATCTGCTGAAATTAAGCACAGGGGTTAAGTTCTACTATGCAGAGGAGAAATCCCGGACAAGTCATCGGGATATTGAAGAGAGAATCTGACCCATAGGATCTGAGAAGAAAACCCGACAGCCGTCAGATCTGCAAAAGATGCGAGGGAGATAAGCCATCGAAGAATCGGGGATCGGGACTTTGAAATGTCCAATTCAATTGACATCGAAAACCCCGAAATCGCGATATGCGATTTCGTGATTTAATCACAGCCGTTAAATCAAGCAGAGATCGTGACCATCCACGTGTAGACAGGAGGCTTCATCGGAGAATCGGGAATCGGAGTTTCACGAGTCTCGTGAACAATGACAATGAAAACCCCGAAATCGCGATATGCGATTTCGCGATGTAATCGCAGCCGTTGAGCCAAGATTGCATCTGAACCGTTGATCCAACTCACGACAGCAGACCACGTCAGCAAAGGGACACGTGGCACAACCAGGGAATGACAGGTGTCAGACAAATTCAACACTTCATGCACATATAAGTCATGAATCAGAGTGACACGTGGCAGGATCTAACACGTGTCAAACCACGTGCGATGTCAGCAGAGGCATCGACGATCGGGACCGTCCATCTGAGGGACAGGTGTCGAAGATCAAGGCACCATCGGCATATTGGACATCGGGAAATCAGAGTTTCTGAGGTCGAAGTAAATGAGAGATCGAAAGTCTCGAAATCCCAAAGGGATCGGGACCGTCCATCTGAGGGACAGGTGTCGGAAATCAGGAGCGAGTCGGCATGTCGCCAATCGGGAAATCGGAGTTCCCAAGGTCAAAAGAAACAGGACATCGAAAGTCCTGAAATCCCGACACAATCGGGACCGTCCATCTGAGAGGACGCGTGGCAGGAGATTGGTGCCATCGACGAAAGGCCCGACAGGAGGTCGTTCATCGGCTAATCGGAAATCGGGATATCGGAGATCCCGGGCACAAAGGTTTTGTGCATTTCGAAATCGCGATCCGCGAAATCCCGATGAGTGGGGTACAGCTATCAGCACAGCAGCGAAGGAGGACAGAGGATTAGTGGATGCCATCTATCAGAGATAAGGATGCGGTTACAGGTAACGGTCACGTGAACCAGGGTCATCCAGGGGGGCTGAAACACATCGAGAAATCGAGGATCGGGAATCCCGGAGGCATGTGCATGGTGACATCGAAAACGTCGAAACCCCGATGAGAGGTTTGACCGAGGTCATGTGTTGATGGTCTTATGGGGTCAAGGCCTATAGCCAGCAGGGCTAGCGCGTGGAAAGGGGCGCATCGGTAATTGGAGATTAGAGAGGAGAGAAACTCTCGACATCAGAAAGTGCGAAACCCCGAAACCCCGACGAGAGGTATGGTGACAGTCACATGTTAGCTGGTCACATGGACCATTGTGTAGCCGAAAGGGACTAAAGCTCGGGAAAGGAGCACATCGGGGATCGGAGAATCGGGGGTTCCAATTACATGTGCATCTCGACACTGAGAATGTCGAAATCGCGATGAGTAAAATCCCGATGGGATCTGAACCGCTGGATCAAGTATTGATCGAAGGGTTGTTGTTCTTTCTCACAGTTTAACGCTTTAGTTATGAATCCGTTAAGAGAAATGGACTAATGATGACAAATCGGTTAGCGTTTCAGTTGCCAGGACAGGTGTTCTTGTTTCGACAGAGGGAAGGCGAAGTGAACTGTCGGGGAGGCGGATATAAAAGAAAATGAGAGAGACTGAATTGAGTGTTGTTGAAGAGAGAGGGATAGAGCTCTGCAAGTGCGACAGTGGCAGAGGATAACCTGCGAAGCAGAGAAAAATTGAGAAGGCGTAGCAGAAGAAGATGAAGCAGAGCAGCAGATCAAAGTCAGTAAAACAGAATTTGTGGCTGAGCAATTATTCAGAGATGATGAAGGCAGAGCAGCATAGCAGAAATGGTAAGCAAGCTATATCAAAATAAGCAAATTGGTTTGAGTAAGAATTTTATTCGAGAAATTAGAGCGGTAGGGTGGTGCTCAGGAGGACTATTGTCCTCAGAAGTTCAAGTAGGTTCTTGAACACAGGAAGTTGTAGCTTCCATCTGGTTGCAGCCAGAGAAACTAGGGTGGCAGGGTGGTGCTAGGGGAGACTGATGTCTCTGTCTGCAAGTGGGTGCTTGCAGAAGTTGAAGGTTGGTGCCTTCACTCAGTTGGTGCTGAGACAGATTGGAAGTTGGTGCTTCCACCAGTGGGTGCTGGGATTCTGTGAGAGTTGGTACTCTCAGCAAGTGGGTGCTTGAAGAAGTTGAAGGTTGGTGCCTTCACTCAGTTGGTGCTGAGACAGATTGGAAGTTAGTGCTTCCACCCAGTGGGTGCTGGGACTCTGTGAGAGTTGGTGCTCTCAAAAATTTGGTGCTTGCATTCAGAGGTTGTAGCCTCCTTTGAGTTGGTGCTTAAAGATGATGAGATGTAAAGTAGTTGGAGCTTGCTTGACATCCTAAGAGGAAGAGGTTTTTTCCCTTTATGGGTTTCCTCGTGAAATATGTGTCCCTGTGTTTATTATGTGCATGATTGATGTTGAATATCTGTGGCTAATTTATCTGCAACATGTTGACTACCCTCCAGGAACTAACAAGAAAAGTTAAAAAGAGTAGAAATACTTAAATCTCATAATCAGCATCTTTTAATCCATACAACTTCTCTGTCAGTACATCCTAATATCTGAATCTAACTGAATATAGAATACATGATTGTCAATGAATGGATATTTGCATATTGGTGATATAAGGTTG
>ML816130.1:36998-51901 GCA_009831015.1 Picea engelmannii | reverse complement strand
TATATATATATATATATATACAATGTCAAGATTGATCTATTATTGGGGTCTATGGCTAGGGTTTCCTCAGCCGCAAACCCCTCTTTCCTGGCTTTTCCTCGCCTTTCTCTTTTTTTCTCCTCCGCTCGTCATTCTCTTCTTCTGCTGCAGTGGGTGTTTTGTCGTAATCGGCTCCCGATTTGTTATGCTCATAGGCTGGTGTGGCTGATATTGTCCTGCAATGAGAGGGGTGTGGTTTTTTTCCTTACTTCAGTCTAGTTTGCGGTGGATCGAGGTAGCTAGGGGATTAGCTGCGTGCACCGTTGGTTTGTGAGGTTTCCTTAAACGTTGGGTCTTTCATGGGTTGCGCTTCCCCTGCTCGAATCTGGTCTTTGGTGTGTGGATTTTCTGCTTTGATGGTTGGGGGTCTTCTTAGCCTCCTTTCACCGCTAGTTTCTATGTGGTGAGGCCCCTCTCTTTGTGGCCTTATTCGTATTCTTTTCTTTTGTTCACCCTCTCAAGATTTGGGGTCATTCAGAGTTTGATGGATACCCTGCTTCATAGCCCTGGATTCAATAATTTTGGTGCCAAGTTCAGGGTTTTTTTAATTTGGAGCTCAGGGTTTGGATCCTCTTTTTCCATTGAGAGGATGTATGCTGCTCTGACCTTATCTGTCTCGCTTCTAGGTGTTCGCTGGAGGATTACTTTTTGGTCCGCTCTTGGCAGGGTTTTAGGGCTTTATCCACATCAGTCTGTAGTTCCCTTCTTTGGTTTTTATTGGATCGATCGAGGTTTGATATATGCTAAATCAAGGTTCTTTTGTGTGGGGTGTTGGTGTCTCATCCCCCCTTTTTTTTGTTTGGTGGTGTGGCCTGAGCTTTGAGGTCCATTCCTAAGGGTGTGTTGTGTTGTGGGTCAATCAGTGCTTTGAGGTCCTTTCTTTGGGTGTGCAGTTTTTTGGTCCATCTCATTCGGTTTTTTCTACAGGTGGTGTTTTCTTCAGTTCCTCTGTTATCTAGTTCTTTTGGTGTGGGAGCTCATACCGCTCTGATCTGGTATGTCCGAGATCCAGGGTTTCTTTGGGATTGCTCTCTTGGCCGGGTTTTTTTTTCAAGGCGGTAGTTCATGCTTCTATGACTGTTACTGATACACTTTTGATTTTTGGATAGCTTTTTTTATGTTTTCCTCTTGGTGGCATTTTAGCTAGTTTTTGGGCCTCTGCGGGCTCCTTTTTTCTATTCTTATCACCCATGTTTAGGTTGTGTTGTGTGCACCTACAAAATATAATTTGGTTCTCATTGGATGAATAAAATTACGTTTTTTTTAGGAAAAATATATATAATGTCCAATTAATCACAATTAAAATTTAAAATTAAATTTCTTATAACTTTTCATTTGTTAATATTAGCTATGAAATCACAATTAAAATTTAAAATTAAATTTCTTATAACTTTTCATTTGTTAATATTAACTCTAAAAATCACAATAAAATTTTAAAATTAAATTCCTTATAACTTTTCATTTGTTAATATTAACTATGAATATTCAATGAATCATAATTATAATTTACTACGCAATTTTTAATATTATTATCAATGTATTGTTTGTAAAAAATAATAATAATGCAATGAACCAAAGGCATTGCTCATTATAACTCCTTTAAGAATAAGTTAGTTGTTGGTAAAAAGACACATGGGAAATTTGTGTTTTTGTTGTTTTACATATTTTTACTTATAATCTAGTTTAGGAATGGATTGTAGGATTTTGGATTTGTAATATTCATTCTTTTCTCTAATTGTCGCATCATTTTAAGCCTACTTATATTCCTTCTCCGAGCCTAACTCAGTATTATTAATGTATTTTCCTTCTTCATTTGTGTTAGACGAAGTTATGATTAACATATTTTACTTCTTCATTTGTATGAAGCATAGTAATGCAAGCATTTTTTTTAGACATTGTAAAATACAAGCTAGCAGTACATGGATTAGGATCAAATAAACCATAAATTTGAATTTAATGTTGATAATTGTGTAGAAAACCTTGCAGTGTAAGAGCACGAGTTGTAAGTGTCTCATCATCATATGTTTAAGTTCGTGATACTAGGTGGATATCATGCATATCTCAATCTAATAAAATAAAAAACATAACATATTAAAATTAACGAGAATAACTTTAATTAAAATGGATATTATAAACACTAATAAATATATTCATAATAGTATACTTTTGTAGATTTTACCAGTAAAATAGAGGATGTCTCGTACATCAATTTGGTGTTTGGCTTAGTCGTGATCTTAAAAATAAATTATTATTATTATTATTTATATAATATTAATATTTATTTCATTCAATTAAAAAATTTATCAAATAAAATTAAAATACTATAACAATTTATAAAAAAAAAATATTTTATAATTAGAATATATCATTATAAAAATAAATACATTACATTTATACATTACCGGAATTAAAATATAATAACTTTGTTATATTCTTTATAATTTAGTGATGAAGGGCAGTATAAAAAGATTCAAGCCTGGTCCTCTTGGGTCCTCTATTGGTTCATCAAGGGCAGTATGAAAAGATTCAAACATGGTCCTCTTGGGTCCTCTATTGGTTGATCAAGGGGAGTCAATTCCTACTTACCTCCAAACCATCATTCCTATTCAGGTTATTTGGGTACTTGATTATCTTCATAACCTCTCTAAAACATCACTTGTAATAGTGATCTTGCTTCGTGAGGATTTTGGTGTCCTCCAAGTGCACACGGTTCCTGTCCTTGTGAGAATGTTTTGTCAAAGCTTAAGTGTGAATATTTCCATTCCCAATGTTCGCCCCATGCTCTTTAATCCTTACATGAAATGATCGCCCAATTTCTCCAATTTAACATTTTACGTAGGAGCATGCAACCTTGTAGATGCCTTTGTGTTGACGATGGTCAATGGTGTCTTTTACAAACCTCATTTTATGTCTGATTGTTACCAATGGATTGAATGAAGTTGTAATTTCCTTTCTCTTTAGGACCTTCACAATATTATCAGTGACCCCTCGAATGTAAGGGAGTTATGCCTTCCAATTAGAGGGTTGAATGTTGTGTTAATGGAACCCTCTTCCTACCCTCTCAATTGTCTTCTTGATATCCTTAATCTTATAGCCTATGCTCTTAAAGAACTTGGTTAGGTGGTCTTTCTCCTACTCAAGATGGTCATCATCCAAGATTCTCATCACCCTCATAGCCAAGGTGTTGAGCACCCCAATCTACAAGGAAGGGTGGTTGTGAGAGTTATAATGAAGGTAGCTTTCAATATGAGTTTTATTCATAAATACTTTATTCCCAAGAGTTCCATATTGCTTCTTGGTAATTAGCACATATAGGAATGGATGCTCTTATTTTCTTCTAGTTCCATGGTAAACTTAATGTCTTTAGAGATTTCGTTAAGGTGCTCAAAAAAATTGTTCAATGTTGGTTGTGGAGCCTGATTATCTTCTTGATTTATAGGTCTTTTACTTTCAGCCGTGTTTATACCCCATGAAGTATTTACACCCCAGAAGTATGTACACTCTTCCACGTGGCGGAGTGCAGAGGGGGGGTACCCCCTTTGCGGGGTCGAGGGGGCCTATCCCCTCGGCTGGGGGGTCTGGGGGCAAGCAGGGGTTCAGGGGCAGCGTCCCCCGATGGGGGTTTGCCCCCGAAGAAAAAATTGCCTTATAAAAGTATATTGTAATTTCATTATAAATCTGGACCATTCATTATAAGGTCACAGATCTAACGGTAGAGATTATGTTAGGGTTTTTTTCCCTAGAATGCAACCATCTTTTATGAGGGAAATGTATTGTGGCTATGGTTGATGGTGAAATTTGTATTCTGAGAGAGGAGACTGTGAGAGAAAGAAGAGGAAGTTACAGCGGGTTTTGTTGTAGGTTGTATCCTGTTAGCAACAATTGTGGTATCGGGGGACAAAGGTATGCGGGCCTACAGGATTGCGCGATAAGCGCCCAAGCGCAGCACACAGAAGAAATTTGCTTGGGGCCTGAGTCAAGCAAGCGAGCCTGATCATGGACATGAGAAGCGGAAAAATCTCCACATGAGGGTTTCATCGGGAATCGGGATATCGGAAATCCCGGGAGCGAGAGTTTTATGCATTTCAGAATCGCGATTCGCGATTTCCCAATCGGCGGGGAACTTGTCAATCATGGAAGACAGGTGGCAGGCTTTGCGACGGGGAGCAGACCATTGACAGGTCAACGGCCATGAGCCATCGTGGATCGGGAAAACGCGAGTCCGAAGGATGCGTGTTCGTTGGCATCGCAAACCGCGAAATCCCGATGGAAAGTATGGTCAAAGGCATATCGTGATGGTCACTTGAACCAGGTCCTAGTCAAAGGGCTAGCACGAAAGGTGCATCGGGGATCGAGGAGTCGCGAGTCCCGTGGACACAAACACCGTGTCATCACGAATGCCAAAACTCTGATGAGGGGTTTGGCTACAGTCATGCGGAGACAGGTCATATGGATCGTGTTTTGGCCGGTAGGGGCTGGCTCCTAGGAGGAGGAGCTCATCGCACATCGAGATATCGGAGATCCCGGAGGCAAGGAGTTCGTGCATCTCGAACTCGCGAACCCCGAATCCCCGAAATCCCAAAACCTCATCACATACCTCTATTACCTATCCCTTGCCGCCACGTCCTATCCACGTGTCATGCCAACCACATTTTCTTTCCGGCCCCTGTGTTCCTTCCACCTGGCTCGTACACTTTGAAGCCCACGAAATTTTCCACTTGCGTTTTCCCTATCGTTCTCCCTCCGCCACATCCATCTGCATGGCCTCTCCTCATCCCATCTCCACACCAAGCGTGTCAAACTACCCCTGCCTGGTCACCGTCCGTTCACCACTTCGTGTCAAGTCCTCCAGTCATCACGATGGCCTCCACGTCCACCCGTCAATCTTACCATGATTCCTCCAAACAGATTCAAATGGAAGGATGAGAAGGCCTCCATGTCTTGTAGATACAGAGTCGACCGGGGCCTTTCCCAATCTCAATGAAACAGTTATTGCGGCAGTTGATGGTGGTTGAACATCATTTCCACCATAAATGGAAAGTCCAGAATTGACTGTAAGCTTGTCAATTCATTCACAGGTCCTTCTGGAGTCCAGTTGCGTCTAACGGAAGTTCACGACTGTCCAGAGACTGCATGCGCAGTAAGCATGTAGACGTAATGCCTTCAATGTGATGTCTCGAGTTGTCTTCTATGGCTTTGTTCCAAGTATATGTAGGCATATTTTGAAATTTTTGCAGGCATCGATGGTTGAGCTGAGCTCCCGGTTGTAAAGTTTTAATGAAGCATTGTTGCTCTGGTTATGTATGAACTTTTGAGACTTCTTGCCTTATGAATGCCAGTTTCTTTCATGTTTTTTGTTTACACTGTATTAGAGCCGCTCGGAATTGGAGGATCCAGTCGAGCTGTAGCTATCATAGGATGATGTTGTAATGGATCATTGTAATAGTTGCACTGTCTCTAATCAGTTCATGTGTTTTTCCCAGCGCTGAGTGACTTGGAAGTGGAGGATCCAGTCAAGTCCCCTTTCAGTTTTTTGAGACCCTGAACCAAGAGGATCTTGTATTCAAAGTCTTTCTTCTACAAACAGCTGAAACCTACTACCTAGAGTTGTTTGCTCACCTGTCTTACTAAGTCTTCCACCTGATCATCTTTGAATCAACCCACTGGCTGAAGTTAGGATTCTAGACCTCCCTTGTTCTTTACATACCAGACCCAGTCCCTGAGTTAGAATGATATTTCCTTGAGTTTTTACCTCCATTTGATCACCCTTTAAAAACAAATTGTGACATTAAACTGATGGGTGTCGGGCTCTGCTCCTGGAAGCAATCCAGGAGTGACTTCCGACGCTAACATTTCTGGCGCCGTTGCCGAGGACGAAATTGAAGATTTTCCCTGGGTAGAACGACATTGAGCCTCTAAATCCGAAGGTGCATCGGATTATCGGAGCCTTTCAAGATTGCTAATATGCACCTGGCGACTCCATTGTGACGACTCCGCTGGGGAGAACCTACTCTATTAATTATGGCTTTCAGAGGCAGGCACACGCAGTCTCATCCACAGTTTCCCCTAGCTACGCCTGAAACAGATCCAAAGGCGGTGCTCAGAAAGGGAAAGGCCTTTGAAGAAGAAGTGTCCATCACCAAACCAGGTAATCCACCATATCCTTCTGTTGGAGCTCCTTTTTCTCCCCCTCAGTTATTTGACAGGCCTGTTTATGCAGTTTCCCGTTTCCTAAATTTTGGGAGTGTTCCTGTCGAGTTTTCCTCTCCTGGTCTAGGACCGGAGGGAGAAATCCTTGTCACTCCCCTCTCCTCTGAAGTTGTTCCTTGGCGTAGACCCACGACCACTGAAGATTTCCCCACTCCTACACAAGGAGGAGCACCTGCTGACTTGAGCTCAGTAGATCGTTCCTTGAATCACCTCTTGTTCCCCACCCCACTCCGAGACTCATTCCCAGTAGCCCCCTCGCAAACTCCTTCTCCTCCCATCTCTCCTCCACCTAATATTCCTATGGTCGGTGTTAATCCCCCTCCGAATAGAATGGACGCCATAGTCGCTGCCAGATATGCTCCCTTAATCCTACCCCATCCTGTGAACCCTCTTCCTGTTGGGGATTACTTGAAATACATGCCCAAGTTCATTGGGGAAGGAGACATAACCGCTGAAGAGCACCTGGTTGCTTTCTACAGTTATGCAGACAACCTCAATATTGAAAATGAAGATGTCTGGATGAGAGTTTTCATCCAGAGCCTAGATGGTGAGGTGAGGAAGTGGTTTAGAGGATTGGCTCCAGGGTCTATTGCTGGGATTGAAGCTCTAGATAGTGCTTTCCTGAGACAGTGGGGAGACAGGAAGGATTTTATGTATTACATGACAAAGTTAAGCTCTTTGAAGAAAATGGAAGGAGAGTCTGTCTCTAACTTCTCCAAAAGATTCAATAAAATGTATAATAAGATTCCTGCAGAGATAAAGCCCTCAAAAGCCTCTGCCCAAATTTCCTATGCTGGTGCATTTGACTATGATTTCTGCCTGTTGTTGAGAGAAAGAAGAGCCACCTCCTTAGCCCAAATGCAAGATGCGGCCATAGAAGTGGAATCCAACATATTAGCAGCTGACAAACCGAGAAACAAGGCCGACGTAGACATGAGAAAAGGAAGGACGGAAGCCTCAACTTCTGGATCATTGGTGCCTCACCCTCAAGTCGACGAACTGACTAAGATGGTGAAGTCTTTGTCTGCAGAAATGGAGAGGATGAGGGTGGAAGGGAGGCAAGCATATAAAGGCCCTCAGATCACCAAAAATAAAGGAGGATTCAGGAGGCCGAACAATTTTACTCCACCGAATATGCAAAGGAAGAAGGGAAGAGACAGAGAAAACCAGAAAATTCAGGCCCCTTTTCAAAACAATTTTGTGGCTGAGGGAGAAGAAGGGGAAACAGACGAACTCAAGCCTGAAATCCATTGCTTTGGAGATACTCCTCCTTTTCCTCATCTCACTCAATCAGCATATGAGGAGTCTCTTAAGGACAGTTAGCTAAATGAATTGGGAAAGGGAGAAAAGGCTGACAGTGGTCAAGGAAGGTACAACCTGAGGTCCAACAAAAGGACAGCAGCACCTGATATTTCTGAGCAGTCCATTAGACCAGAGAATCCTGCTAGCGCAGTAGCAGATGGTCATAGAGGTAAGAAGGCCCAACCCCTCTCTCCCGTTGTACATAATCATGCTCCGGAAATAAAAGAAATTCGAAAGCCTACATCTTCTTTTAACTTCGAGCATGAGATCCAAAAGATCGGAATCCCTGTGCCCCTCATTGAGCTGATTAAACATGACGAATTCAAAAAATGCTTCTCTGAGATTTTACAGTCTGAAGCCTCATGCCTTCCTACAGACTCCATAAACCTCCAAGATGAAAAGCCAGTTGTCGTCCTAGGTCCCATGGTAGAAGACAAAGATGACTCATCCCCTCCCTTCTACACCTCCTTGAACATACATGACAAAGTGCTACACAACTACTTGATGGATTCAGGGGCCTCTCACAACCTCATGCCCAAAACTGTCATGGAAGAGTTAGGACTAGAAGTTACCCGAGCCTATCATGACCTCTATTCCTTTGACTCCAGGAGAGTTCAGTGTCTTGGAGTGATCAAAGACCTGGTTGTGACCTTGTTTCAACTTCCCATGAAGAGTGTGGTCATGGATATTGTAGTAGCTGATGTCCCCCCAAGTTCGGTATGCTATTATCAAGATCTTTGATAAAAAGACTGGGGGGAACCTTGCAGATGGACCTCACATATTCTACTATCCCAGTGTTTGGAGGAGAGCATAGAAGGCTATACAAGGAAGCTCAATTGGCCTATATAATCAGTGACGAAGCCAACCCTACCAACCATCCCATCTTTGCCTTAGATATTGATTTAGTATCCAATGTGCTACAGCTCACCCATGCCCCCGAACCTCCTCTCAAACTCAGAAAGAAGCCCACTGTTTCCCCTGAAGTTCCTCCCTCCATCACCCCCCTATGGAAAATATTCTTTGATGGAGCCTCCTGCAGAGAAGGTGTTGGAGCTGGAGTGGTTTTTGTGTCACCTGCTCAGGAGACCATATCTCTGTCCTACAAATTAGAATTCGAAGCTACCAACAATGTGGCAGAGTATGAAGCTCTTATCCTAGGATTAAGAGCCGCAATGGAAATGGGAATTCAGGAGGTAGCAGTGTTCGGAGATGCCGATTTGGTAGTCCAGCAAGTCAGAAATGCTTATCAGGCCAAGCATCCCCGAATTAGAAGCTACAGAAATGAGGTATGGGATCTTGTTGACAATTTCTTCTTAGCTTTTAACATTTCTTTCATCCCAAGAGAGAAGAACACAGTGGCAGATTCCTTGGTTGCATCAGCAAGTAATTTTATAGTACCCTTTCCCCCTAAACTGAGGTATGATGTGGAAGTAAAATACAGGCCCTCCATACCTGACAATGTTAAGCATTGGAAGGTGTTTGAAGATAATCTTGAGATCAAAAAATTATTGGAGACTATCGAGGATTTTTCAGAGATGCATATCGATCAAGATTCTGTCTCTGAAGAAAGGTTGGATGGGGGTGAGTTGCTGAGTAAAATAGCAAAACATGACATTGTGCAGCTACCCAGCAATCATATTTTGATGGGACTAGTTCCTTTGGAAAGGCTCTTTGATAGAAATGATGTATCATTAAAGGGAGAGGTCTCGGAGGATGACACTGGTACTATTCCGTGCAACATTGGGATCGAGAATGAGCCCAAGCTTATAAAGTTGTCAAGAAATCTGACAGAGGATCAGAGGTCTGAATACATTGGACTTTTGAAGGAATTTGTTGATGTTTTTTCTTGGACCTATGGAGACCTCAAAACCTATGACACCTCTGTCATCGAGCATAAAATCCCATTAAAGGAGGAGGCAAAGCCATTCAGGCAGAAGCTAAGACAGATCAATCCCATGTTGTTGCCTATCATGGAGAAGGAAGTGAAGAAGCTGCTTCAAGCTCAGATCATTGTTCCACTGAGATATTCAGAGTGGGTGGCCAACTTGGTGCCAGTAAGGAAAAAGAATGGAGAGATCCGACTCTATGTAGACTTCAGAAACTTGAACAGGAGCTCATGGAAGGATAACTACCCCTTGCCAAAGATGGAACATATACTGTAGAGGGTGATAGGAGCTTCCAGGATGTCCATGATTGATGGTTTCTCTGTCTAAAATCAGGTCTTTGTTCTGCCTAAAGACGGGCAAAAGACAACATTCACCACTCCATGGGGCACATTCATGTATGCCAAGATGCCATTTGGACTAATTAATGCAGGGGCGACATTCCAGCGTGCCATGGACATAGCTTTCGTTGGGGAAAAGGATAAATTTGTGGTCGTTTATCTGGATGACATCACAGTATTTTCAAAATCTGATAAAGAACATCGTCGCCATCTCAGGAAAGTTTTCTTGAAATGTAGAAAGTTTGGCATTTCATTAAACCCCAAGAAATCTCTATTCGACATGAAGGAGGGAAAGTTACTAGGCCACATAGTATCAGCAGAAGGAGTCAGGATTGACCCCAACAGAGTTGAGGCGATACAAGCCTTATCGATCCCGAGGTCCAAGAAGGAGGTCCAATCTTTCCTCGGTAAAATTAATTTTCTGAGGAGGTTTGTGCCTAACTTTGCTAAGGAGGTAAAGCTAATAACAGCCATGTTAAAAAAAGAGAATGAAGTAAGGTGGACCCCTCAATCGCAACATTCTTTTGAACAAATCAAGAAGGCCCTGACTGAAGCTCATGTGCTTATCAGTCCCGACTACTCAAAGGATTTTCTTATTTTCTCCTTTTCCTCACCTGACACAGTGGTTGTTGTTTTATTACAGACAAATTACAGTGGGCTAGAGCAACCTATTGCTTTTTTCAGTCGAGCATTGAGGGATGTCGAAGTCAGGTATGACACTATGGAGAAACAGGCTTATGCTCTAGTAAAAGCTCTCAAATCTTTTAGAACCTACATCCTGCAGTCAAAGGTCATCGCCTATGTCCCCTCAGCTGTTGTTAAAGACATTCTTATTCAGCCTGACATAGACGGGAGAAGGAGTAAATGGATACCCAGAATCCTGGAATTCGACCTAGAAATAAGGCCCACTAAATTGATCAAAGGGCAGGGTTTAGCCAAGTTGTTGGCTAAAGCAAACTACCAAGCGTTGGGGATAAGTTTCATCAACGAATGCACGGGTATTCAGCAGGATCGACTGCCTAACGTAGATCACCAAAGGGAGCCCCCATTGGCTCGATGTCCTTGGTATAAGGATGTCATATACTTTCTGCAAGAGCTGCGGCCTCCAGACGACCTGCAAAGAAGCAAATCAAGAGCTCTAAAGCTCAAAGCAGTCAGGTACTGCCTGATCAATCAAGTGTTATATTGGAAAGACCCTCTGGGGGTGCTTTTAAAATGCATGAGTCCACCAGAGGCTGAGATGATCGTGGCTGAATTTCACAGTGGCCTATGTGGGGGGCACTATTTCTAGAGAGCCACATCCCACAAAATCCTCAAGGTTGGGTACTATTGGCCTACCGTATTCACCGATGTCTGCAAAAGGGTCAGAGCCTGCATCAAGTGTCAAAAAATTGCAGGAAAGCAGCAGCTCAGGTCTCTGTCGTTAAATCCGGTGATGGTTTCAGGGCCTTTCCAGCAGTGGGGCCTAGATTTCATTGGAGAAATTCACCCTGCCTCCAGTGGGCAGCGTAGGTGGATCCTGACTGCTACAGATTTCTTTACCAAGTGGATTGAAGCTATCCCCACCAGGAGTGCTTCCCACAAGGTAATCATTGGATTCTTGGAGGACCTCATCACAAGGTTTAGTTGCCCGAATAAGATTGTCACTGATAATGCAGTCGCTTTTGGGTCTTAACCACTAGCCAAGTTCTGTGAACAGTTCGGGATCAAATTGATTCACTCCACCCCATATTATCCACAGGGCAACGGTCTAGCGGAATCCTCCAACAAAAGCCTGATAAGGATCATCAAAAGGTTGTTGGAAGACAACAAAAGGACTTGGAGTTCAAAGTTGAAATTCACCCTATGGGCTGATCGGGTGACTACAAAGAGGTCTATAGGGCTCTCCCCTTTCCAGTTAGTATACGGAGCCGAAGTTGTCTTCCCTTCTCAGCTGGCCATTCCTGTAGCAAAATTCCACCAGGATTATCAAGAAGAGCCCAATGACATGACCAGAAGGATTTATCAGTTAGTAGAAGTCCAGCAGGCTAGGGAACAGACAGTGGATAGGATTCAGGACCATCAGCAAAAGATCAAGCAGGTCTTCGATAGGAAGGCCAAGAAGGAGCGGTTCCATATAGGAGACCTGGTGCTGAAATGGGATGCTCCTAAACAAGATAAGGGCAAACACAGCAAATTTGAAGCCCTGTGGATTGGGCCTTTCATAATCTCCGAGATTTTCTCCAATAACACATACAGGTTGCGAGATTTGGAAGGTGAAGAATTTTTTAGCAGCCCAGTGAATGGGCATTTCCTGAAGAAATGTTTTGTCTGAACCTCCAGTGGATCCTTTGTTTGTAAATATTGTCTTTTGTTTCTTAGTTCGTTTTCGTTTTATTTTTGTGGCCTAATAATGACTCCATAGCCCAACAGCGAGGCACTGGAACTACAAAATGAGTCCTTAGGGCATCACAGGGACGACTCTATCCCCCATGGAGCCTAATGTTAGCAACAATTGTGGTATCAGGGGACAAAGGTATGCGGGCCTGAAGGATTGCGCGATAAGCGCCCAAGCGCAGCACACAGAAGAAATCTTCTTGGGGCCTGAGTCAAGCAAGCGAGCCTGATCATGGACATGAGAAGCGGCAAAAGCTACACAGGAGGGTTTCATCAGGAATCGGGATATCGGAAATGAGCGAGAGTTTTATGCATTTCAAAATCGCGATTCGCGATTTCCTGATCGGCGGGGAACGACTGTCAATCGTGGAAGACAGGTGGCAGGCTTTGCGACAGGGAGTGGACCGTTGACAAGTCAACGACCATGAGCCATCGCGGATCGGGAAATCGTGAGTCCAGAGGATGCATGTTCGTTGGCATCGTAAACTGCGAAATCCCGATGGAAAGTATGGTCAAAGGCATATGGTGATGGTCACTTGAACCAGGGCCTAGTCAAAGGGCTAGCACGAAAGGCACATCGGGGATCGGGGAGTCGCGAGTCCCATGGACACAAACACCGTGTCATCGTGAATGTCGAAACTCCGATGAGGGGTTTGGCTACGGTCACGCGGAGACAGGTCATATGGATCGTGTTTTGGCCGGTAGGGGCTGGCTCCTAGGAGGAGGAGCTCATCGCACATCAGGATATCAGAGATCCGGGAGGCAAGGAGTTCATGCATCTCGAACTTGCAAACCCCGAATCCCTGAAATCCCGAAACCTCATCACATACCTCTATTACCTATCCCTTGCCGCCATGTCCTATCCCCGTGTCATGCCAACCACATTTTCTTCCTGGCCCCTTTGTTCCTTCCACCTGGCTCATACACATTGAAGCCCATGAATTCTTCCACTTGCGTTTTCCCTATCATTCTCCCTCCACCACATCCATCCGCATGGCCTCTCCTCATCCCATTTCCACACCAAGCGTGTCAAACTACCCCTGCCTGGTCACCGTCTGTTCACCACTTCGTGTCAAGTCCTCCAGTCATCACGACGGCCTCCACGTCCACCCGCCAGTCTTACCATGATTCCTCCAAACAGAGCCAAATGGCAGGATGAGAAGGCCTCCATGTCCTGTAGATACAGAGTCAACCGGGGCCTTTCCCGATCTCAATGAAACATTTATTGCGGAAGTTGATGGTGGTTGAACATCATTTCCACCATAAATGGAAAGTCCAGAATTGACTGTAAGCTTGTCAATTCATTCACAGGTCCTTTTGGAGCGTGGTTGCGTCTAACGGAAGTTCAGGACTGTCCAGAGACTGCATGCGCAGCAAGCATGCAGACGTAATGCCTTCAATGCGATGTCTCGAGTTGGCTTCTATGGCTTTGTTCCAAGTATATGTAGGCATTTTTTGCCATTTTTGTAGGCATCTATGGTTGAGCTGAGCTCCCGGTTGTAAAGTTTTAATGAAGCATTGTTGCTCTAGTTATGTATGAACTTTTGAGACTTCTTGCCTTATGAGTGCCAGTTTCTTTCATGTCTTTGTTTACACTGTATTAGAGCCGCTCGGAATTGGAGGATCCAGTCGAGCTGTAGCTATCATAGGATGATGTTGTAATGGATCATTGTAATAGTTGCACTGTCTCTAATCAGTTCCTGTGTTTTTCCCAGCGCTGAGTGACTTGGAAGTGGAGGATCCAGTCAAGTCCCCTTTCAGTTTTTTGAGACCCTGAACTAAGAGGATCTTGTATTCAGATTCTTTCTTCTGCAAACAGTCGAAAGCCTGCTGCCTAGAGTTGTTTGCTCACCTTTCTTACTAAGTATTCCACCTGATCATCTTTGAATCAACCCACTAGCTGAAGTTAGGATTCCATACCTCCCTTGTTCTTTACATACCAGACCCAATCCCTGAGTTAGAATGATATTTCCTTGAGTCTTTACCTCCATTTGATCACCCTTTAAAAACAAATTGTGACATTAAACTGATGGGTGTCGGGCTCTGCTCCTGCAAGCAATCCAGGAGTGACTTCCGACGCTAACATATCCCTTCATTTGCTGGATAATAATAAAGGAAGGACCTGGCAATTTCTCTGGTGGATGTAGCCCACACTGGGTGAACCACGTAAATCTATGTCTCTCTTGTATTGTGTGTCTTCTGTGTTTTTTTTCTGCATTTGTTTTATTTTATTGCTCTGCGGTCCTATTTTTCTAACAACTGGTATCATAGCATAAGGTAATTCGCAGGAAAAGAGGGTTCTTGGTTCGAGTGGGAGCAATGTCAAAAGATGGAAAGTTTAGGGTCGAGAAATTTAACAGCCAAAACTACCAGTTATGGAAGATACAGATGGAAGACTATTTATATCAGAAGGATCTATTCCTACCATTGAGCAGAGTAGCAAAGAAGTCGGCGGCCATGAAGGACGAAGAATGGGAGATTCTTAATAGAAAGGCTCTAGGAACGATACGGCTGAGACTAGAAGCATCGGTGGCTTTCAATATTTTGAAAGAAAAGACAACGAAGGGTTTGATGGACGCGTTGGCCAAATTGTATGAAAAACCCTCGGCGTCGAATAAGGTATTTCTAATGAAGAGGTTATTTAATATGAAGATGTCAGAAGGTGGGTCTGTTGCAGATCATTTAAATGAATTTAATACGGTTACTAATCAACTAAGTTTTGTAAAAGTGGACTTTGATGATGAGGTTAGGG
>ML816130.1:19414-34289 GCA_009831015.1 Picea engelmannii | reverse complement strand
TCAACAACAGAGGCAGAGTATGTTGCTGCTACAGAGGCTAGTAAAGAGATGATTTGGTTACAAAGGTTTATGGAGGAATTGGGAATGAAGCAGGAGAACAGCAGGTTGTACTGTGACAGTCAGAGTGCCATTCACCTTGCAAAGAACTCAGCCTTACATTCAAAGACTAAGCATATACAGTTGAGGTACCACTTCATACGATCCGCCGTGGAAGATGGACAATTGAAGATGGAAAAGATACACACTAGCTAGAATCCTGCAGACATGTTAACAAAGGGAGTAACCAGGGAGAAACTGAGTTCTTGCTCAGTTTCAGTTGGTCTTCAAGAATGAAGATGAAGATGAGAAATTTGCCAGGTCCAAGAAGGTTCAGAGTCCAGCATATACAGCAGCGGTGGAGTTGTTGAGATCAGTCTCCAAGTGGGAGATTGTTGGTTGTGGAGACTGATTATCTTCCTGATTTATAGGTCTTTTACTTTCAGCCATGTTTATACCCCATGAAGTATTTACACCCCAGAAGTATGTACACTCTTCCACGCGGGGGAGTGCAGAGGGGGGGATATTGTAATTTCATTGTAAATCTGGACCCTCTTTTATGAGGGAAATGTATTGCGGCTATGGTTGATGGTGAATATTGTATTCTGAGAGAGGAGACTATGAGAGAAAGAAGAGGAAGTTACAGCGAGTTTTTTTGTAGGTTGTATCCCTTCATTTGTTGGATAATAATAAAGGAAGGACCTGGCAATTTCTTTGGTGGATGTAGCCCACACTGGGTGAACCATGTAAATCTGTGTCTCTCTTGTATTGTGTGTCTTCTGTGTTTTGTTTCTGCATTTGTTTTATTTTATTGCTCCGCAGTCCTGTTTTTCTAACATTCAACTCATCATTCCCATGGTGCCACTTCACATTTGTGTCATCTACATATTCCTTCCATCTTGTTTATTTTATGGGGTAAGAGTCAAGAGCTATTTTATTGAACTTTTCCATGAAGAGGTTGGCAACTATGGGTAAGAGAGGGGACCCCATTGCCACGCCACTGATTTTTTCGTAGAACTCACCTTGAAAACTAAAGAAAGTAGACCAAATACATATCGTCTTGTTGTCTCGGGATATGTGACCTAATTGATTACCTGCACAACCTCATTCAATGGTATTTTTGTGAAAAGTGAAATGATATCAAATCTTGTGAGCATGTCCTACAGTTCAACTTTATCTTATTTGATGAGGTTCACAAAGCCACTAGAATATTTTGTGTATGAGTCTATGTTGCCTACTAAGAGACCTAAGAGATTTTCCACATACTTCACCAATTCATAGGTTCGGGATCCAATTATGTTGACAAGTGGCATGAGTGGAACCCCTTCCTTATGGATTTTTGGAAGGCCATAGATCCTAGGGGTGATCTCACAGCTTGGAATTGGTCGCCTCTTCATTCTTTCATCAAGGTTGGACTCTTTAATAACCTTCTTGACTTCCTTGATTACTTTGGATTTTGTGTTAATGCCCAAGTTTTTGTAACTACCCCTCATGTTGAGGTGCTCATCCATCTTTGCATTGTAATCCTCCTTGTTCATCACAATTGTAGCTCAGCCTTTATTTGCATTCAGTACTACTACAATATCATTACTTCTCATGTTATTGATGGATTACTACTCTTTCTTTTTCAAATTTTCATTTGGTGATTTCCTTGTTCTCAGGAGAAGCGCTTAGTCCTATCTTATGGTTTCCTTGTCTTCTTTGTTTAGAGTTTGTATACTATCCTCTATGCTAGAAACTATGCTCTCTACCAAAATGATCTTGGGAGCTAAGAGGAAACCTAATCCTTTCTTCAAAATACCTAGCTCGTCCTTGTTTAACATGTGATTGGACAAATTAACCACTTTTCTAGAGTTGTTCATTGTAGAGTGGTCGTGTGTCTTCTTCAAATATTCTCAAACCTGCTATTATGTTGACATAATATGCTACTATCTTTCGCACATCTTTAGCATTATTGATCAAATCATCGATCCTTACCAATGACTTGTTGTCCTGATGATAAATCGTGTTAGGTATTTCAAACGTTGACCTATAAAATGACTATCATGGATAATTCTCCAGAGGTTTTGCATTTTGGAAGTGTCATTATTTATTCGATGATATTTCCCCCCATAAAAAAGATGAAACATGTTTTAATGTATGCTTCAAATCTAGTAAGTGGTAAATCTTAATATGTACCCAATATGGAAGCTCATAAAGCATAGATTTTCATTTCATCCTTGTTAGCATCCAAAATTGAACTACACAATATTAATTCCCTAACACCAATCAAGGCAGCTTTCGTACCACCTAGGAAGTTATCCATTGTCACCATAGTGGCACTCCTCTCTCTTTAGGATCGATCGTTTCTAGCTTAAGAGGAGAATCCCTAAATATTATCTCTAAAATAATATTTAAGCTTAAATAAAATGGCACATCAGGGAACATAAATAGATACATGTTCATCTTTGAATAACTCACTAGATTTGAGAAAGCTATTACCTAACCAATGGGAAATGGAGTATTATGCAACACACTATGATTGAAATGAGAGATGAACAAGCTTAACAAGGTCAAATATGGATCTTTCTAATTAGCTCAACCAAATCTAATATAAAAAATTGAAGAAGGCATTCTTATTAGTGAAATAGCCCCTATTATACAATCATCCATTCAAAACTAAAGCACAATAATCCAAATCCATGCAAAGGATCATAAACCAAACCTTTGGATGCAAAATGATCTAAGCCACAACACTCTCCAATGAATTCCAATTTACCAAAGACGATGAAAGACACAATAGTAATAATACTAAGTGTTTATTCATCTCAAACTATCCATGCAATTATACATGAAAATATTGAGAAGAGTATACTATTAACTTTAGATTGCAACACCAATACATGAATCTGATTTACAGAATGAGAAGAGGTGAATCTAATGCATTTTAAGAACTATTTTAAGTTGGAAACCCTTTTTTGTTTCACCCGAAAATATTTTTGTTTGCCCAAGATATGACCATTTATGTCATATCTAAAGGTATACAAATTAATTTTGGCTTTTAAAATCTCTTTCATATTGTTTCAATATTTCATTTTGTTTTTTTGTTTTTTGTTTTTTGTTTTTTTATTTCTGATTTGTTTCCTTTTCGATGTGTACCCTCTCTTCCATATGTCTTGTGCGATCTTGGCAAGTCAAGAACATAGCAAAAAGTGTCTTCTTTTTTGCATATGCTCTTTGTCATCTTGACAAATAAAAAATAGAGAGAAAACTAGCATTTTCTAGGTAGACTAACTGAGATTTAACTTCAAACTTATAAAGTTTAGAATTTTTTTCTTGAGATTTGTTTGTTTTTTGTGTGCAATCGTGTTGAAGTTTTTTTCATGGAAAAACAAAGGTTTTTGGGGTAAGCATGCGCTTCGAGGCAAAGAGTAAAAAAATAAAAATAAACTTACTCTTTTTAACATTTGTTATATCTTTTACAATAGCTCACTTGATTGAAAGTTACTTTATTAAATTTAAAGGTTTGAATTAAAGTGGGCCACTTACATTATAAAAGTAATGTGTTTGTAAAAGTGACCTTATAGACAAAGTTAAACAATGAGGGAAATTAATTTACTCTTTACAACCCAACAACCTCGTTGTACACCTATCACCACATTGAGCAACCTCCACCTACCATATGGCACCTTGGTTAATTTTTTTATCATTCTTCAAAAGGGCATAACTTTGATATTTGGAGACTATTTTCAGTGTCATTTTTTTAAACAATGTATTTTTTGAGGGCTTTCCATCTAGATAGTCAATTTTTTTTCTTTTGAAACCATCTTACCTTCATATTGTAATATGGTTATTCAAAGTGATTTCTTGCTTACTAGTTCAAACTACTTCTCATGGAAATCTCATATGGAGGATTTACTATCAAATAGGGGACTTTAACAAGCTACCTTGGGAATATAAATTGTCATTCTTAATGCATTAAAGAAATACAAATGGGATAATTAAAATGAAGAATCATGTGGACTAATCAAAATGTCCATCTCGAGTTATCTTCAATTTCACCTTCAAGGAATTGAGACTCCAAATGTCATGGAAAACGCTAAAAATTGTATTTGGTAAACATAATGAGATTTGAACCCGCCAACTTGAAAACCAATTTATTGCTTTAAATCCCAGTGATTTCTCTTGAATTGAATATTTTCTAAGTCAAAACACTCAAACGTTTACTTGTAGAATATAAGATAATCAAAAAAATGACCAACTTATATATATTATTGTTACTAAGCTTGGCACTACCCATTATGTTTTTGTATTTACTTTTCACTCCACCATAGAAGCTTCTATTAGTCAAGAGGATACTTACAAAATACACTCTTTTGAATATTTTTGTGATTCTTTGATTGGAAAGAAAGATCAACTCTTGCATATTTGAGCAATTGACACTACAAGTACATCTAACAAAACCTCAGTGGCGCAACAAAAGGATAAATCCAAGAATCCAAAGAAGCAACATGCTCATGAAAACAAACAAACCAAGGGTCCCAAACCCTCTTAGCTAGCCCCTCCTTCCAGTCATGATAAAGGAACTAAATCAAAAGGAAAGAAGATTGAGAGACATTGTAAGTTTTGTGGTCGAGATGGTCATTTGGAGTATAAATGTTTCAAGAAGATGGAGGCCTTAAAAAATAAGAATAGAATCAATATTGATCCTTCTCCTAACTCTTTTTCTCATGGACATGCACTTTCTACTTTTGGTTTTTCATTCAATGCGACATCTTCTTCTTCTAATGACTGGTTTATTGAGTCTGGAGCATCTTATCATATGTCTAAGGTTAAAGCCATATTTTCTTCTCTTATTGAGTGTAACACCAAACAAAGATTTGTTGGTGATGATAGATCTCTTAGTATTGTAGGGTCTAGAACATTTCAACTAGATGATGGCCATTTTAATGATGTATTATGTGTTCCAAATATTTCCTGCAACCTTCTATCAATATATAAAATCACTTGCCAAGTTTAATCAAGGATTTAAAAATCTTAAGGATGTCCTAGCAACTATAATTCTTGATGACCAAGTTGTATTGATTTTGAGAACTTTGGGTCATCATCTTTTCCATCATCTTTTATTGCTCATAGAAATGACTTGAGCAAGCATTAGCATGAGCGATTTGGCCATCTAAACTATCATTCATTGTAGTGATTATGTAATTAGAACATGGTGATTGGTCTTCCTCTCTTTTTTTGCAAATATGGTGTTTGTTCCAGCTATGTTCTCAATAAATATTGTCAGGGCAATTTTGACAAATGTATCTCTCAGCACACCTCGACCACCTTGTGGCTTCTTCATAGTAATTTGTGTGGTCTACTTCCTTCTTATTCGTTCATTGGGTTCAAGTACTTCTTAACTTTCATTGATTAGTTCTCCAAACGTACTTGTGTTTATTTCTTAAAACTTAAGAGAAAGTTTTGACATGTTTTTAGCCTATGAGACCCTTGTATAAAAAAATATGGACATCCACTTTAAAAGTTAAGAATAGATAATGGAGGAAAATATTTGAACAACAAATTTACAACACACTACACTGCATAGGACATTCGGATACAACATATTGTTCCATAGACACCATGAAAAAATGGTGTTGTTGAGAGAGAATCGCACATTAAAAGAAATGGTAAATTGCATGATCCAATCTAAGGGACCAAGTACTCATTTTTGGGTGGAAACCATTAATTATGTCAATTAAATAGTTAATCACACTCCCACAAAGGATTTAAAGGAAGAAGCATGGCATAAAATTAAATTAGATGTTGCCCACTTTTGTGTGTTTGGTAGTGAAGCATGGGCTTACATCCCTACTGAAAAAAGAAAGCATTATAGCCTAAAAGTGAGAAGTACATTTTTGTTGGATATTCTGAAGATGTAAACGGTTATATGTGTATTTAACCTCATTCCAATAAAATTATTATTAGGAGAGATGTTAATTGTGATGAAGGATTCTCAGTTTGCAATCCTAACTTGGAATTTGTGACATCTTTTATTCCCAGATTTTATGCCAGTGGTCTTATTCTAGTTTATTCTTCAAATGATGATGGTGAGGATGAAAATGCACATCTCCCTATTTGGCTTCCTCTAGTTGGGTCTATTGAACATGAACCTGCACTAACACCACAATGTCCTAGGTTGGTCCATACAACACGAGAAGAACCTAGTGATCTTGCCAATGATCCTTCATATCAGTATTGTACACTTTCACAATTCTAGTGAGCCTCTCTTTTGGCTCAAGTTTCAGAGACAAGCAATCCAAAAACATTTGCAAAAGTTTATGACCATGTAGATTGGGATGCAGTGATGGATGAAGAATGTCATTCCTTAATCGAAAACAATACTTGGGATCTTGTACCCCTTCCAAAAGGAAGAAAACTTGTCAAATGTAAATGGGTGTGTAGAACTAAGGATGTATCATATGGAAGTGTTGAAAAACATAAAGCTTGATTAGTTGTCAAAAAAATTTCCCAGGTAGAAGGAATTGACTATATTGAAACATTTTCCCATGTAGCCAAAATGAATTCAATTTGCCTTGTGAAAAACCCTTATCGCTTCATATAAATGGGAGTTCCATCAAATGGATGTTAAATACGCCTTCTTGTATGGGGAATTGCAAGAAGAAATTTACATGGAATAACCTCTTTCGAATATTTAGAATGACTCTAGCCTTGTTTGTTGCCTTAATAAATTTCTATGTGATCTTAAGAAAGTTCATCGGGCTTAGCATGCTAAAATGAAAAGATTTATTCTTGACAATGACACTTCTAGATGTTATTTTGACCCCAATGTCTATACCAAGAAATAGGTAATCATCTCATAATACTTTTTCGTTATGTTGATGACCTTATACTCACTAGTAGTGACCCCAAGCTTTTATTAACCCATGTGAAATCCAATGTTAAAAATAAATTTGAAATGACAGACCTAGGACATTTATATTAATTTCTTCGCCTCCAAGTCTTGCAAACAAAGGAATTAATTTCCCTTTCCTCGTGTAAGTATGCATGTGACCTTCTTCACCACTTTCACATGTAAGAATGTAAACCAACCCCATCTCCCTTCTATTCTAGAGTCAAACTTTCTACCACATGTACTACACCCACAGTAGATGCCACTTTGTACCATCATTTAGTTGGTAGCCTTTTATATTTTACTACTATTCATTTCGATATTTCTTTTTTTGTTGGTCTTGTTACCCGGTATATGCAAACACCCCATGAGAGCCATTAGAAAGTAGCAAAAAGGATACTGCAGTGTATCCAAGTTATAGTTTTTTTTTGGATACATTACAGGTCAGGGAGGACTCCTCTATTGATTGGTTTCACAGAGTCTAATTGGGTTGGTGACCCTGATGATCGGAAGTCTACTACAAGTTATGTCTTCAATCTTGGTTTCGGTCCCATTACTTGGGCGTGTAAAAAGCAATGTGCCCTTACTATTTCTTCAGTAGAAGCAAAGTATTGACCAATGGTTAGTGCAAGTCAACAGGATCTTTGACTTTTGTAGTTTCAGATTTTGGATCCTAGCAGCAACATACGACCACACTCTAGTGCAATTATCAAAGTGTTATTCAACGTGCCAAAGACCAAGTTCAACATCAACACAACAAACACACTAAGCTACACATGCACTTCATCAAAAATTTCCTTCAAGATCGCATTCTCAAAGTGCTTTATTTCCCTATAGATGATCAAGTTGCAAAGATTTTCACAATCTCTTATAGAAGTGGAGTTTTCCAAACTTTGATTGATGTTAAGAGTTTAGGAAGTTTTCATTTAAGGAGGGATAGGTTCTAATGCCTCTTTCCTTCTCCTAGTATATCACCTTTTTAAATCCTCCAATCATATCCCAAGTTGTTTTTAAGGGGGAATGTTAGGATATTTAGACACTTAGGAGTTAGTTAAGATCAACTTGGTATAATGTGTCTTTAGGTAAAGTGTGTTTCTTTAGCGTGCATTTGCATGTATCTGATTTGACAGTCACAGTTATGTTCTAGACATAAAGTGATCTAATGATTCATATTCTCCTCGGTTCTAACAATGATTGATATGTAGCTCAACACCCAATTGATCTGTGATCTCTATTTAAATAGCATGGAGGGTCATTTACTTATAATTGATTGTGAGAAAGTCATATGTAAATTGTTTTCCTTTTGCATTAATATATCGCCTCAAGTGGCAATGTTCACTAGGACCATGCAATGTTTACCTCTTTGAGGTTTTTAACCTCGTAATACAATAGTGTATCGATTTTTGGCACATTTGTGTGAGCAATGGTCTTAAGGTGCTCAACATGTGTGGATATACAACACAAAGCACATTGCCAAGAGCTCATTTGACATGGTAAACATTGATATTCACTTCTCGAGTTCCATTGTTAAATAAAAAAAACCTCCTCTAGCGTAAAACCAATGCCTTTCATTTTTATACTTCTTTAATTTCATGGATTTTCCCCTCAATTCATAGGTCGCCTTAATTATTTTAATATTCCCTTAATTATGGGACATAAGCACAAATGACTATTTGTGTTTAATCTTGTCACTACATGATCTCCTAAGCAACTCCATCATCTCTATTAAATGCATATGTCATTTCCATGTGTTCTCCAAACAATCCTCAAGAACAACAATGAACAAAATTCATCAAATTAGGGTTTTACTTAAACCTTTCATATTTTGGATGCATTGCACACTATGATTGGATAATGTTGAAGTGGATATCCTTTCATCAAATAACATTTCTTCGTATCTTTCCAATAAACCCGCACACGCCTCATTTGGCCATCGGCAACTTGAGATATGGCTAGTTTGTGTGTAACCACACAATACGATCTTGTAATATCATGTTATGGGATTCCCCCCAATTTGTTGTAACTTACAAGCAACACTAAGACTCAATCATCATCAATATGCAATGTAAATTGTTTTTGATTGCTTGTAGTTTATGCCAAATGCAACAAGGGTATGTAACCTTTAGTGTTCGTATAGGAAAATGTATCCTCTTTGTTTTCAAGTAATAATCCTAAGCTATGTTGATTGCAATTTGCCACGTGATAATTTTAGAGCCCAACTATTGCACCCATGCCAAGTCACCCTATGAATCCAATGAGCACTTCCACCCATCACCCAAGGCCACATGGAATTCTAGAGAGAACATAGCACTTAGCTATGAAGGATAGTTCCACTTATTCCCTTCGACCCTAGCCATTCTAAAAATCACATTTGAAGGATAGTTCCACCTACTCCCTTCAACCCAAGTCATTATCAAGATGACATTCTATACAAATCGATGGTGGTTAATGCATATACTATTTCACAATGGTCATCATGAACAATTGCATGGTAGTTTCTACATTGTATCTCATTTGGATTTTATTCTTTCAATGGTTTTGGCATGTTCTCCCATGCTTTAAGCCTAAACTCTTTTAGTAGTTTTGGAATGTTCTCCCATGCTTTGGGCATGAGAAATTTTCTACTTTATTTTATTTTATTTTATTAGTATTCATTGAAGACAAATTAAGCAAACCCTCTAACTTCCCTATTTTACACTTGTTATATTTTTCAATGCCATCCCTTGGGTGGGAGGGTGGGTGGTGGGGGAATGAAGGTGTGCATTTGCACGCCAACACAAATGCATATCTCACAACACCACCAACCACCCTCTTGGGGGTTGAGATGTGCATGTGACAAAAATGCACACTTCCACCTCTCACACAACACATGGGGGGCACACCAACACAAATGCACATCTCACACCCCCACCATCAACCCTCTCTAGGGGTGAGGTGTGCATGTAAAATAAATGCACACCCTGCTTGAGAGGTAAATGTACATGTAACACAATTACACACCTAACAATGCATAATGAGTGAACATGTGCATATGCATGCTAACACAAAATGTGCATCTCATGCACCCACCCCTGTGGAAGGTGAGAGATGTGCATATACCCCAAATGGAGGGTGAGGTGTGCATGTAACATTATCATTGCGTAGGGTGAGGTGTGCATGTAACATTATCGTTGTGTAGAGTGAGGTGTGGATGTAACATTATCCATGTGCATTTGTGGTACATGCACATCTCAGCCCCCGGAAGGGTGTGTGCAGGGGGAGGTGTGTATTTGTGTGAATCCACTACGCAGGGGTGGACATTTGCAATTGTGTTACATGCACACCTCAACCCCTCTTATGGAGTTTTATGTAAGGCCTTTTGATTTCCAATGGGAAACTTGGCCACCTTTCCCTGGTATATGCTCAAAGACAATGGAAAAGAGGGATGAAGTCATTCACAACTTGGGCACTCAACACACTTCACTACAAGAACAAGGTGAGATGCATCACATGGGCGAGGCACTCACCTAAAGTGTAGCAAGTGGTGACAAGGGGTGTTTGTTGTAGGTTCAGTGAACCGCTAGATTTATGATGACAGTGTCAGAGCCTTGGTGAAAGGTACTCAAAGAAGACATTAGAAGTCGAAGACAAGTGAAGTCGAAGGTAGCGTCATGACATGGTTGCAAGTCATAAGTAGTGAGTAGAGTTGGGGTGGTCCATGGGATGCAACACCACAACAAAGCACGCATGGTGAGATGCCTTAGTTTAGTGGAAGCATTCGGTGGTTGCAACAGTTGTGCACTCCGTAGCTCATAAGATAAAATGAGTATGCAAAGTGAGATCTGGCACCAACTAGCATGACCTCACTAACAAGAAATGGAGTGGCACTAACAAGTTGTGATTTATAAAAGAGCAACGTATTTGCTAGATAAGATAGAAAATGGCACAACTTTATTTTTCTAGGATGGAATAGGTTGAAGTCGCATTACAGGGAGAGGAGTGGTCTAAGTGTTATGTAGGTCATGTCGTAAGGAGTATACCTTAACCGCTTAGGCAAAGCATAGGCATTAAGGTGTCACACAAGTTGTGATATGGACGACTTGACTATTGAAGTGTACCACACACCCCCGCCATATGGAAATAGTTGTAACCAACACTCAACTTAAGGAAGATGCCAAGGTCATGAGTCCATGTGGAGACGTGAAAGGTTGACAACTCCTTTAGTTCACGGGAGGCAATTGGGCACTCTTTCACTATATTAGAGGTCATGGAATTTCTAAAGCATTCAATTCAATCCAAGGAAAGGGGGGTTGACTAGGAGAGTTGAATCATTCAGTCAGTGGCATGCAAAGATTGAAGTGTAAATATGTGAGGGAGATAGAAAACTAAGTAAAACTTGGTGCATTGCAAGGCAGAGCATTTGAATGAAGAGGAGGACATTCAAAATGAATAACAAGGTTGCTCACTAAATCTCACTTGCTTGAATAAAACCGAGACTACACCAGGTAGGGTTGCAAGTGTTGCAAGGGTAATTCTACGATATTGTCGCCACAAGTTTAAAAGTGACTTGTGGTATTTGTATGTTTGTAGAGTCATGGAGGTTGGCCAAACTCTCCTTTGTAAAGACTTGATTGTGTTGTATTCTAATAACAGTTCATGGCCTTGGCTTAGACATTGTCTGTATGTTGATATGTTATGGTTGAATTGTTATTTAAATGGTTAAGTGAGAGCGCTCAACATATGAGAGTTGCCGAGACTATGATCAAGCTACTTGCTTTAGAGAAGATAGTAGAATTGTGGGTTGATGCAACCCAAAGGCAATTAGAACAAGTGGATGAATGCATCACTAAGACAAGTCTTTGGAACAAAGATTGACCCAGCTTGGCCAAACCTAGAGCAACACCATTCTTGAGTGTCATGAGACCACAATTTTGTGTTCAAACACAGCGGTGTTGTCTAGGAACCTAGATGAAAGGTTTAAGGTAGTGGAGGACTCATTGTCTTATGTGGCAGTAAAGGTGCATGTCTAAGAAGACACTATCAACTTGTTGAATAAGGTCATTTCCAATGGAAGTGGATTGGCCACCCTCATGAGAATTAAGATCATGTAGTTGTAACTTTATGATGGCCTGCGATGCAAGTCATTGAGGAACCTCTATTGGGACATTGAGCAGTGCTTGGAGCAAATGAACAACAGTTCTAATTAAGCCAAGGTGAATGCTACTACAATGTTCTTGATGGGTGCAACACAGTGCTAAAGGAGAAATAGAGGGAAGCCTTGGCAATTGGAGGAGACGTTATGAAGATTGAGAATTGCACAAAGATGAAACAAACTTTAAAAGCTTAATTTGGACTAGAAAATCAGTGATGGATTGCAAGGAATCATTGGATGTATCTAGGGCACTTGGGTAAGGTTTAAAATTACATCAAAGTGTTTCAAGCATAACACTAGAGATCAAAGTTATCACTTATGAGGATAATTGTGGCAAACCAGTTACTCAAAATCAAGACAAGAGTATGACGAAGTTCAAAAGCAAGCGAGGGCACTTCAAGAAAAAAGCAACATGGAAAACTTAAAAAGAGGTAGGGAAAAGCCTAATCCCTCGAGAAACGCTGACAACGACAAGCTTAAGCACCTAGATGGTGCTAAGGACAAACACAGTGGTAAGGTTGTTGTTTGTTGGATATGCACAAAGGACCATTATGCTAAGAATTGTCCACTAAAAATTAGGGTGAATGGAATAGAGCATGAATACAAACAATCAGTGGTTGTGTTGCAAGTTTTGGTTGCCTTAGATAATGGTAAGTCAAGGAAATGCAAGAGCAAGACTATACCAAACTTAAGTTCATTCAAGCAAAATTGAATGGTAAGTCAGTGATGGCAATGATTCATAGTGGTGCAACATGCAACTTTACATAAGTGATTTTTACCCCTAACTTGTAGTTGGAACCAATGCAATCAGCATCAAGGCGATAAACTCATATGCCAATATGGTGGTTGGCTTGGCTAAAGAAGTAAACTTGCAACTTGGTCACTACAGTAGAATTGTTAGTTTCACAGCGGTCCCAATGGGCAACTTTGAAGTTGTTCTTGGGCATGAGTTTGTGATGATGGCACAAGCGGCACAAGTGCCTCACATTGATAATATGTTGATTTTTTATGATCCTCAACTTCATGTCCTTCCAACACTGAGAAGGTCGTTGGGGGTGGTTGCAAGAATCATTTCCATGAGCACAATCGCAATGACCCATCATGTGTAGTGTGACATTGTAGAGAGGAATATGGAAGTTTGAAGCATTCTAAGCATACCTTAGATGGAGGTCATGGGAAACCTTTGATGGAGGATGGCACAATCAAAACATTGGAGGAAAGGTTTACTATGTTGGAAGTCAAAGTAAACACCACAATTTGTATTTTGTTCCAAGTGGAAAATACTTGTTTAAAGAAACAAGATAGTGTAGAGGCTAGGTGGAAGAGTGAGTGCATTAGAGAAGCAAACTTGCAAAACATTCTACCAATCACGTGAAAACTTGGCAGGCAATGAGGACGAAGAGGACAATGACACCATGTCTTGGTATGAGATAGTTGAGAGGGAGGCAACCCATTCCTTGGAGGAACTTGGGCATGTATACTGTTAAGGAATCCTAGAGATGGAAAACTCTTGGTTGATTGTAAGCACGAGATCCATACAACATACCATTCTTAATGCATTTTAAGAGGTATAGAGGTTTCAAAGATGGCTCATTTAACTTAGGCAATGCTAGAGAACTTGATGGAGACTTCCAAGAAGGGATGATTTCCAATGTTGTTGTGCACAATGGCATTGTTGGCCACTAGCCAAACCTCTTTTCACTAAACAAATTTGAAAACAACTCACTACTTAGGTGTTGGAGCCGAGGCACCCATGGGTGCCTAGTTTGGTGTGGAGTTGGTTGCAAATGCAAGGGACACTTAGCTCTTTTCAAAAGAACGACACATCTAGAGCAATGCATTATAAAACAAAAGGCAAGACCATTGGTTTCATGGCACCAACAACCCATCTAGAGCAATGCATAATAGAACCAAGGGAAAGACAATTGGTTTCATGGCACATGATTGTGCGCTCCTCCATGAGTTTTGGGCATAGAGTTGGACTAGCTACAACTTAGTTCAAATGCATGAAGGTACCAAAGTGCGTCAAGGCAAGGGCTAGTAAAATCAAAGGTAGGTGCAGGGGGATCTTGCAGTGTGAAGAAGTTGGAAGGAGTTTACTAGCAAATGGAAGGTGAGTCTAAGCAACAGACTAGTCGACATGGGTGAAGAGGTTTGTGGAGGTGATGTCAAGGCAAAAACAACCTTAAGTGGGGGAGGATGTAAAGCTTTTTATTTTCCCATGGGAAACTTAGGCACCTTACCCCACTGCACACTCAAAGACAATGACAAGGAGGAATAAATTCATGCAACTTGAGCACTCAACACACTTAGTCACGTGAAGAGGTCGAAAGCCATCGTGTGGTTGAGAAGTGTAGTGTGGTCGAGACACTCACCTAGAGTGGAACAAGTGGTGTCAAGGGATGGTTATTGTAGGTTCCACAGACCGCTAAAGTTGCAATGGAAAAGTGTTAAAGACTCTGTGAAAGGCATATCAACATTAGATGAAGAACACATTAGAAGATGAAGATAAGTGAAGTCGAAGGCGGGTTGAGATGTGGTTGACATTTGTAGGTAGTGAGCAAAATTGGGGCTATTCTATAGACAAAATGCCATAGAGAAGCATGCATCATGAGACCCCTTAGTTAAGTGCGTCTTGGATGAGCATTTAGTGGAAGTGTTAGACGGTTGTGTTAAATTTATATGCAGCAGCGAGAGCCATTCTCCTGGAGGATGGCTAAGACCCTAGATGTGTTCTAGGGCCCCTGGATGTGTTCCAGGGAATCCTTGCTTCGTGCTTGGATTGATCCTTGGATGTGTTCCTTGGTGGTTGATGCAAGACCCTAGATGTGTTC
>ML816129.1:90700-102497 GCA_009831015.1 Picea engelmannii | reverse complement strand
CGACCCCCGCCCGTTTATACAATCAAACAACTTTATAAACATTGAAAATGGATACATGGTAAGGCATATGGTGTGGGCGCATTGGTCGAACAGTTATGCGAAGTCGTTACATGGGGGGAGGTCCGGGGGTCGAACCCCGCGGCTCCCATAACATTTTATATATAACCAAATAACCAAACAATGAGTGACACGTGGCGCCCTCGGGTTGGGCCACGTGTCCTCATACTATTCACCACCAACGGACACGTGTCAGCTCCGAATTCGTCAACCGTCAACCAACCAACATCTTCCACGTCACCCTTGACACGTCATCGTACGACCTGTACGACTCTGCCACGTCAGACCGTACGGACTGTACAGACTGTACAGTCAGCACCAAAATTTTTGCCTATTTGCCTTGACGAACAGATCACGATATCTTCTCCATACAGAGTCCATTTGACAAAGTAAATATACTGCCAGAATCAAGAAGACGAGACAAACGCAATGGCACTATTTTCATCGCATTCTGAGCACTTTGAAATTTGAGCAAAATTTGATCCCCTGATCATCTAGAGAGGACAATAGCTTGTCTGAAGAAAGTGACATATATGTTTATGATATTGACAAATAAGAATTACTCTTCATAGCCATGTATACAAAGTCTATTAATAAATAAAATGAAGACAATAAAACAGAAAAATCAAATTCAGAAGAAGTGATTGATGGGGAAGTGAATCTCGAGGAAGAACTCGTTAGTGCCTTAGAAGAAATAGACATACTCGGTGAAAAGAATAAAAAGCAGAAAGATAAATTGCAAAAATATGAAAAGAAGGATCATGATCTTTATGAAATAAGAAAAATAGTTATCATCCTAAAGACTTAACTAGAAGAGGAAAAAAGGATAGAAGAAGTGGTGAAAAGACAACTAAAAGAAAAGGAAGAAAATTGTTAGAAGCTGAAATAGTTTCCTTAAGAAACAAACTAGAGAAAACAACTAATCAGTTGAACCAAAGATTGAATTTTGGAAAGAGTACCAAAATCTTAGATAATATTCTCAGTTTCCAAGGGTCACCATTCATCAAGACATGCCTTGGCTACGATGAAAAACAAAAGACCCCCGACGAAGATGCAAACACCAAGGTTACAAAGCCATAAAAAAAGTATAATGAAGAAAAGCCTAAATTCTATGCCAATATTCTCAAAGGCTCAATCAACAATGAAAGCAACAACAATAAAGGAAATGATGACTTGAAAAAATCTGATTCTTCTAACAATATTGAATTTAGAAGAGTTGTTCCACCAAGAAGACCTTTCACAACCCAGTACCAAAATCTCTTTCTTGGCTATTGTTTTTATTGCAATAATTTTGGTCATAAAACGATAGATTACAGAGCTTATTGATCCAGATTTTATGAGAAGAAGGAAATGACTACAGATTATTACTAGATTCTTACCACAAAATAACAAAGATACAGTAAAACTGGTTTTCTATTCAATAAGGAAATAAGCTGAAATTGTAAAATGTAGCGGAAAACAAGCTTGTTGGAATGGTGGCAGCTTATCTTTGAGAAGAGATGTGACGGCTGCGCTCATTCACAAGAAGATGATTACAATGAGGCTCTCATGGCCTTTTTACAATAAACAAAAGTTTCGAAAACCCTAAACATCCAAAAACCTAACCCTAGGAGATGAAGCGCCAAAAGTCATGTGGGCCCTGTTTGGGTAAGTCAGTACATCAACTTCGCGGGGTCGTAACTTTTGCATACGATCTCCGTTTTAGGCGTATGATAGCCTATTGGAAATATATATCCGAGGACTACAATATTTGCACAAAATTTCATGAGGATATAAAAAACTAAAGCTTGAGGCTATTAAAACAAGGAATGTTATCAAGCAAGCTCATGAGAAGAATTTTTTTTATGTAAATGAAAATGTTGGCAAACAACAATGCCCCTTCACTTGTCCATGTGAAAAGACAATGTTCAAACCATTCTTTCTTTGATTCTTTGTTAATAAATATTTCTCTTTTATTTTTTCTCTTTTCAATGCTTGTCAATTCAAGAAGCATTCAACCTTTTGTTATTTTATTGTTCAACATCTCTTCTACAATTATGGCAATGAAAAATCGATTGTCTTGGGTGATTACTAGCTTAGGATAGTGAAAAGACTCAAAACTGTCACTAGAAGGATGAAAATGCACTGCCAAGGGTTAAAAATCTCGTTTATAGATACTAATGAACAAATGACCATTAAAACTTGAAAATGTTGCATTGAAAATCCCAACACGTATCATATCAATTTTTTAAAGGGGGAATGTTGTTCTTATGGCTTTGGGCAGTATACGTCACCCTAACAATGGAAATAATTCTTTTATGCTCGCTGGGATGACTTATGACAAGTTCAAACTTGCAGATTGGTTTGGAGACAAGGATGAGCAACCAAATGAGGAATAAGGAGGCCAATGGGATGAACACAAGGTGAAATGAGGGAATAGAGGGCAATGTATGGCCTGACAAATATCCAATGCTTCATCTTCCAAGAAAATTTGGGAGTAACACTTGGAAAAAAACCAAACCAAGCATGCAATTCACTAAGTTCATAAGCCAAAGGGTGAATCACTTATTTTAGATATCAATCAACAATGTGAAGTTAGTGATTTGCCTCAATGAAACAAATTAGTGAATTCAAGGCCCGAGAAGCCCAAATGTTAGGTTCAAACAAGCAATATGTTGAAGTGTGTGATTTTCCTTTTGGAGGAAAATCAATGATGTTAGATCTTAGTAAGATCAATTTGTTGTGTTTGAAGGCTTGTTGGCCTACCAACCTAATGATTTTCCTTTACTTGGGTCATTTGGTTGGAGATAGAATATTTTTGGCACTTTCCTCAAGTCTTGAATGGAAAATTTCACTCACCTTAGACATCAAGGGCCAATAATTGAGTTCAAAGGCTTGCTAGACTTCCAAATTAGTGATTTCTCCTTCATTATATGTATCGATAGGTTGGGAAACCAACAAGGTCCCAACTCAACAATTTTAATCTCTATTTGATGACAAGTTTCCAGGGACAAAGGAAAAATTCCTGAAGGATATGAAAATTCAATTATGAAGTACTCCTCATGATGAATTACACTACTCAACAGTTAAATCATTGAGTTTCCATGGCTTTACGATCATTGAGAGGATTCTCCTACTTGTCAACAGTTGTGGGAATTCATTGGAGCTCCAACACTTTCATAGCTTTCCACACATTGAAGTGAGGCATAAAAATTTGTTATTGAAGCCTTAGATTTATCACAATGCCTCGTGTGTGGGATTCAAGTTAAAATAAAACTTAGATAAGCACTAGCATATAATTAAGAATGAATTAAAACAAACACAGGTGGAATACACTGGTTTCTCAACTTAATAAAACCATAACTCCTTCGTCTAACCTCAGATCATTGAACCATCTACTATAAAGCATATAAGACATGGTAACCTCTTCCAAAATTCAAAAACTTATTTTGATAGATCATCCAAAATATGAATAAAACTTGGTCCCTATGGGCTAATGTCCATATCTCATTCATGTTGTTGCTTCATCAAAATCTAAGTTTCTTTTAGTGATATTCATCTCTACTATATGGCATTTGAATTGGGTAATTGGTGTTACTTATATATGTTGGAAATATTGTTGTCATTGATGTCAAAGGTAGGAGGAGACTATAGATTTCAAAGATAAATATTGCAAGATGGAGATTGTTGGAAATATTGTTTTTGGAATTTTTTTGATGCTCAGTTTGGATAACCTATCTATGAAGACATTTTTACTCTAAATACCTAGATGAAATGGTAGCATAGGTTATATGGTTCTAATACCTTTCCAACGGTATATATCACTCCTTCTAACTCCTTAGGAATGAGGAGATATGATTTTTTTTTGTTAGACAACCCAACTAGAAAGTTTAGGTCTGCCCTAAAAGTGAGTATAGAAACACTCTAAATATAGGATATATGTGCACATTTGAAGAGTATCCAATCAAAAAGATCAAGTTTGAGGTGCACATAAGAGATCTGAGTTGTGCAATATAATCTTGAGAGTGTTCTTGGGGTCTAAAGGTGTGCAAGAGGAGTTTTCTTGGAGTGTTAAGGGTGTGATATGAAGAAATAAGGTCTATGATGCTACAAAGTGAGTTGTTTTGAGGTTGTGATGTTGAAGTCTAGGATCATATACTGGGAACGATGCTATTGTTGATTTTTCATAAGAGATGATATTTTATGTGAAATGAATATCTTATTACAATGATGCGTGTTCTATATATAAAGAACATATGGTGACCATCGATGAAGAGATGCATCCCTTGGGTAATAAATATATTTATACTTTATATTATATTTACATATATTATAAATATACTTTATATTGATGCTTTATGCTTTATACTTTATATCATAAATAGATTATTACAATAGTAATATTATAATTAATAATATTGCTTAATAATTAATAATCTCATTATTAATTATCAATCTAGTAGAATGTATTGTCGATGCTGCCCAAACATCAACACTCCCTCTCAACGAGGGAGACATTCTACATTATGCCAAGATTACCTTTGAAGACTACCTTTGAATATTACCTGTGGGTAGCTCTCAAATAACTTCAACATGTCACCATGACATCCATTACCTCACAATGCATATGTACTTCATCATGTGCACCCTTGTGACTTCACAACCAATGCATCCAAGGCATGTGGGTAGTTCTCAAATAACTACAACATGTCCCCATGACATCCACTAGCTTTCAATGCATCTATACCTCATCATGTACACCCTTGTAAGTTCACAACATGCATCCAGGGCCAGTGGATAGTTCTCCAATAGATACAACATGTCATCATGAGACTATCCAGTTTCCCACAGAAAACTTGGATATCTTATGCATGACATCCAATAACCTGCAATAACATCTGTACCTCATCTCTTCAACATGCATCTAGGGCCGGTGGGTATCTCTCCAATGGCTACAACATGTCATCATGACATCCACTACCCTGTGATGACATCTGAAGCCATCACTCCCTTTGAAGAGGGACTACAACGAGCTTGTCCCTATAGTACTCGAACTTTGTCCTTGACAATGGCTTTGCCAGGCACATCCACAGCCTTCTCATCGGTAGCCACATATTGGAGCCTCACTTCTCCCTTCTGCACCATATTGGATCCTCATTGATCCCTTTTGTACCAAGTGTATGGCAACCAAGTGTCACTTCCATGAGACAAAGACTCAAAGTCAGATACCACATGAGATCACATCCATTGACTATTGAACATGCAAATTTCTCGGATATCCATAGTGAAACATGAATTCACCCCATACAACCAAGGTTTGTGGCTAGCTCTCAATACCTACAACATGTCCCCAGGACATCCATTCCCTACGATGCATCGATACCTAATCATGTGCACTCATGTCTCAGTGCCAACCCTCGGATATCCATAGTGAAACATGACTTCACCCCATGAAACCAAGGTCTATGGGTATCTCTCAATAGCTACAACATGTCCCCAGGACATCCACTGCCTGCGATGCATCAATACTTGATCATGTGCACTCCTGTCTCAGTGCCAACCCTTTTTCATGCTGGATGAGAACACTCAGTGCCAACCCTTTTTCATGTTGGAGGAGTTCCACATGTCTCAGTGTGAACATGACTTCACCCCATGCAACCAAGGTCTATGGGTAGCTCTCAATAGCTACAACATGTCCCCAGGACATCCACTCCCTACAATACATTAGTACATGATCATGTGCACTCCTGTCTCAGTGCCAACCCTTTTTCACGTTGGATGAGAACACTCCCTTTGAAGAGGGACCACACCAAGCTTGTCCCTGAAGTACTCAAACATCATCCTTGAAAATAACTTGGTAAACACGTTTGCAACTTGATCCTCTGTAGTCACAAAACCGTAGCCTCACTACTCCTTACTGTAGTACCCAAATCCCTCTGGAATTGACTGTCTAACTCCCTCTCAAGCACTGCATATCAATTGAATCTTCAACCTGCTGACTTCATCACTTGTTGTCCAGAACAAGTCTCATCATCCTCTTCTTGTAGGTCTTACCTACAAGTCAAATTCAGTCCAATAGTCATCAATTTCTGAAGCCACACTGCTTTGTGCCTTGGATTCCACATACTCTGCCTCAGCTGTATTGAGTGCTACACACAACTGCTTCATGCTGCTCCATGAAACCATACTGGAGCCTAGACTGAAGAAATATGTTTAAGTACTCTTTCAATTAGGAATATTGCCTGCCCAATCTGAATATGAATATCCATATAACCCGAACTCATGGTCTGTCACATACCTGAGACCATAATCCAATGTACCCTTAAGGTACCTCATCACATGTTTTGCTGCAACCAAATGAACCTAACTGGGTTGTTCCATATATTGACTTAGGGTGTTCACAAAAAAACATATATCCGATCTTGTGTTCATCAAGTTCATCAATGAACCCACCATCTTCCTATAGAAAGTAACATTCATAGTCTCTAAAGCGTATCCTGCAACAACTTTAGATTTGATACCATAGGTGTAGCCATTACCTTGGAATATAACATCCTGAACCTCTTCAGGATTTATACTCTATACTTCCCTTGATTCAGAAAGATCTCATCCTGTCTTTCTCTTTTTTGTGTGTTTTACATATTTCAAATATTTCATAGCTAGTTCTACATCGTGAACTAGGCACTAGGATTGATATTCTGTTAATGTAGATTTATTTATTTATTTTTTATGTATTGACCAACAATGGATGTTAATATACCAACATATACTCATTGTTGAATTTTCACTTTAGAATTGGTGCTTGCGTTTAGATTATTCATTGCCAACTTCTTTCTGAGATGAGCTTCGGAATTCAAACACAAGCTATATGTTATTTTTTCGGACCCTCCTGTGATGGGGTTTAGCCTGGTCCTACTATGATACCATGTTGATTTTTCATAAGAGATGATATTTTACGTGAAATGAATATCTTATTACAATGATGAGTGTTCTATATATAAAGAACATATGGTGACCATCCATGAAGAGATGCGTCGCAGATGACTTGGATCTTGGCTGGATCCACATGTATTCCATGTTGATCAATGATGTAGCCTAGGTAATGGACCCTGTCCATTCCGTAGGGGCATTTTCCAAGTTGGCGTATAGCTTGGGCTACCGCAGGGTGTGCAAAACCTGCTGAATATGCTGCAAGTGTTCGGCCCAAGTCTTGTTGTAAATGAGAATGTCATCAAGATACACCACTACAAAAGTATTGGTGAATGGTCGCAGGATATCATCCATCATCCTCATGAAAGTGGTGTGCAGGATATCATTTGTTAGACCAAAGGGCATGACAAACCATTCAAAAAGGTGTTCCTTTGACTTGAAGGCGGTCTTCCATACATCTATCTGTTCTATCAGGACCTAGTAATAGCCAGACTTTATATCAATCTTACTGAAGTATTTGCCCCCCATGAATTGATCAAGGAGGTCATCGATTCGGGGAATCGGGTATCAATTTCTGACTGTGATTTTATTCAGAGCCCGATAATCAATGCAAAGTCACTAGGTTCCATCTTTCTTCTGTACCAACACGATTGGGCTCCCACAAGGTGATGAGCTAGGACAGATGTGCCCCTTGTGGAGAAATTCTTGGATCTGTTGCTTGATATCCTCATTCTCTAACAGAGAATGGCAATAGATTGGCCCATTGGGCAGTGGTGCGTCAGGGGTCAGATTGATGGGGTGCTTGACCTGGTAGTGCAGAGGTACCTTAGTAAGTGAGGAGAAGATATCCTAGTATTCTTCCACGACCTTATGTACTTGCTTCTGCTGTGTGGAGAGGTTGGATGCAGAGACCCTGGATGTGGCTGTGATTTTTCTCTCATTCTGAGAGTGAATCACGAAGAAGACAAACTTCCCCGTCTGAGAGATGACCTTCCTGCATTGCTTAGCAGAGATTAAGGAAATAACACTAGGTGGGACAGCCTCGGGTATCCTGTACAATTTTTTGTTCAAAGTAATAATAACACTACGAGGCCTAGACTCATATACAACATGACGTTTCCATAAATAAGGTTGGCCCAAAAGAACATCAAAAACTTCGAGAGGAGCAACATCACACAATACCTTGTCTTTGAAGGGCTTGATGTCGTATGACAGTCGATACTGTTGGCTGACGCAGAGATTGCTTCCTTGGCGGAGCCATCTAATGGTGTAGGGTTGTGGGTGCAGCGTTGTCGGCAGGGCTAGCTGCTTGCCAACCTCTACTGAGATGAGGTTCTTTTGGATACCACTATCAATGATGAAGTGGAGTGGGGTTCCTTTTACCCACATATGTGAATGGAAGAGGCGATCTCCTTCTTCTGGCTCGTTTGGTTCACCATGCTGGAGCTTAGTGGTAGAAACGATGGCACTGGGTTCCACGTCAATGATCCATCTTCCCCTTCTGGTTCTGAATCAGAGTCAGAACCCGCATCTGATTAGGAGGCTTTCACTTTGGCACTAACGTCTCCTTTGAGCGGTAGTCAGCAGTGTTATGCTAGGGGCTCTTATGGAAGTCACACCACTTCCCGGTATATTTCTTTGTCTTACCGGTGTCCTTCTTTGCTTGCAGCTTGGACTGGTTGTCTTGATACTTTCCATCTTTTCTTTGTCCTTTGTTCTATGGGTTGGGGCCGCCCTTTCCTGGATTTTGTTGTGAGGGGTTCCCCGACCCAAATTGTCACGTCTTTTGTTTGAGATTCTGCTCGATTTTGACGACATATCGGTAGGCCGCGCCCAAGGATGAGATGTCCAGAAATTCCATCTCGGTCTGGATGTATCTATGCAGATCACTGCAATACTTGAGCACCATATGTCTCTCCGAATCTTTGATACCCAGCTTGGTGCACAAGGTATGGAAGATATTTTTGAAATCTGGCACTGCTTGGTCTCTTTCTTGTCGTTGTGTGGTCCATTTGGTATACAAGTCATCATAACTTCCGACAGGGTAGTATTGTTCCTTAATAGCATCCCTGAAGGATTCCCAGGTGGCCATGACTATAAATAATGAGGGTTCCTCTATTTCCTTTTGCTCATAGAAAGTTTCCCACCAATCTTTGACACGAGGAATGACTTTGAGGAGCGCAAAAGTAATCTTTTCTCTATTCTAAAAGTTATGGATAGAGAAATAACCTTCTAGTAGATTCAACCACTTATCTACAACATCTATGTCTATCTAACCTTCAAATATAGGAATATCGAAGTTTATTTGTACCTTGAAGGGGGCGGTGCCTCTACTCGAAGAAGATGCGTCGCCTGTTGGTAGTCGCCGAAGGATTTGCGCGAAATTATCCATCATCTCATTCCTCTATTGCGTGAGGGATTCCTCAATCAACAATTTGAAAGGATCTCCTGTCCCGTCATATTTCTTTTCTCCTTCCATGAGAGGTCACTTGGGTGTGTGAGAGCTTTTGTCCTGAAGAGAAACAAGCTCGAGACCCAAATCTTTGTACTTCGACCTCATTGGGGACATGCATTAAGACGAGAAGGAGAAGACAACTCTGATACCACTGATCCAAATTTTATGAGTAGAATAAAATGACTACATATTATTACCAGATGCTTACCACAGAATAACAGAGATACAATAAAACTGGTTTTCTATTCAATAAGGAAATAAGCTGAAACTGTAAAATGCAGCGGAAAACAAGCTTGCTGGAATGGTGGCGGCTTATCTCTGAGAAGAGATGTGATGGCTGCACTCATTCGAAAGAAGATGATTAAAATGAGGCTCTCAAGGAATTTTTACAATAAACAGGAGTTTCAAAAACCCTAAACATCCAAAAACCTAACCCTAGGAGATGAAGCGCCAAAAGTCATGTGGGCCCCGTTTAGGTAAGTCAATACATCAACTCCCCGGGGTCGTAACTTTTTCATACGATCTCCGTTTTAGGCGTTTGATAGCCCATTGGAAAGATCTACCCGAGTACTAAAACAATTGCACAAAATTTGATGATGAAATTTTGCGATCGCAACATGCCCCAAAAAATGTCGTTTAGGGCCTCAAAACAGCTCTGGAAGTTCAGGACCCGAAAAACTGCTAAAAATAGTAAATTATCAAAATTGCTAGGAAGTTGTTTTGAGCCAGCTGGAAAAGGTGGGTGGCCACCGATATCCACTCGGATCACTTATGCAAGAAGTGATCATGTGAGAGATAGAAATAGAGGTTCTTATAAAACCTAAAAGAATGATTATGCAAGTAACAAAACCAAAATTTCTCATGGGTTTGTTGATAGAAACTACAATTCATTTTCTCCCCTACTTAATTACAATGTTGAATGTTATAAGTGCAATAAATATGGGAACATATCATGTGATTTTATAAGCAACATAATAAAGTCTCTTAAACAAAACAGGGGAGAAGATGCTCTTACCAAGGATAGTGAATAATACACAAAGGTGTGGAAAATGAAGCAAGAAGAAATGGAGAAGGAAGAATGTGGACTTGCAATGTATGCTCAAGACAAAGGAAGCCAATGGTACATTAATAATGGATGTTCAAAACACATGATAGGGGATCAAAACACATTTCTCATCCTAAAGGAAGAAAAAGGAGGCAACCTTACCTTTGGGGATAATGTTTTTGCAAGGATAGTTGGAAAAGGTATTGTTAGTCTTGGTAATGGAAAGACTAAAACACAGAATGCCTTGTATGTTGAAGGTTTAAAACACAATAATCTAAGTGTCATTCAAATGTGTGATCAAGGTTACAACCTCACATTTAATTCTAAAGGATGTGAGATAAGGAAATCAAGTTCAGGAAGATTAGTGGCAAATGCAAACAAAACCCCAAGCAAAGTATACATTCTCAATGAAGTCAAAGGAGAAAAATGTTGTATGAGACAAGTAGACAAAAGTTGGCTATGGCATAGAAGGATGGGTCATATAAACTTTGAAATTCTAGTAAAACTTAGCAAGACACTAGCAGTAAGATATATGCCAAGGATCTCAAAACCTACATACATTATTTGCAAGCCATGTCAGCACAGGAAGAAAATGAGAGTTAGTTTCAAAACAAAGGAGTACTCAACATCAAATCCATTGCAACTTGTACAGACATACCTTTGCAGGCCAACAAGAACACAAACTTTAAAAGGTGAGAGTTATTTTATGTTGTTTATTGATGATTACACAAGAATGACACGGGTTACATTTCTTAAGAAAAATTTGAAGCATTTGATAAGTTTAAAGATTTAAAATCCCTAGTTGAAAATGAGACTTATTTGAAAATCAAGTGCTTAAGATCAGACAGAGGAGGTGAGTTTACATCTTATGAATTTGATGAATTATGTGAGAATCATGGAATCAAGAGACATTTTCGGTAGCAAGGACTCCACAACAAAATAGAGTTGTAGAAAGGAAGAATAGAATTGTACAAGAAATGACTAGAACAATGTTGAATGAAGCCAAACTACTAGACACCTTTTGGAGAGAAGTAGTCACCACAACAATCTACATTTTGAATAGAGCACAAATTAGAGTAAACAATAACAAGGAACCTTATGAATTATGGAAAGGTACACCAACTAAAGTTAAATACTTCAAAGTATTTTGGAACAAGTGTTATAAATATAAATGAAGACAATTTAGGCATGTTTGATTCCAGAATAGATGAAGGTATCTTTCTTGGCTATGCATATGGAAGCAAGGCCTACAAATGCTACAACAAAAGACTGTGCAAGGTTATAGATAGTATTGTTGTAAGAGTGGATGAAGCAATACCTCAAGAGGAAAA
>ML816129.1:36447-51481 GCA_009831015.1 Picea engelmannii | reverse complement strand
TTGAGGTGTCAACCTTGTAGGTTGAGGTGTTTTAGAAGAATGAACATTATTCTCTCGATATATGTTAGGAGTGGTCCTTCTAGTAGCCATAGCCATATTTTTACTTTCAACATTTCTTGCCACCTTGAATGCAATCTCCAATGTTTTGGGTTCCCAAAGGCGAACCTCATGTTGAATGTTATCCTTTAAAGTTCCTATGAGTACATCAATCAGATGCTCATCTGGAATATCTGTTACCTTTATATTCAATCTTTGGAAGTTCTCAATGTGCTTTTCAATTGAACCATTTTTCTTGAGATTTATCAATTGGCTAAAGAAGGTATTTCTCCTTGTATCCTCATAGTTTGTTATCATTTCTTCCATGCAAATTGTCCAAGTGATGAGTGATTTGTGAGAACAAAGCCATCAATACCACACAAATTGATTGGGTTCTAAATATAAAGAAGCACTTTGTACCTTTTGTGTATGTGGCACGTCATGTAGATCAAAGAATTTCTCCATCTGAAGTATCCATGTGATTGCATCCTTGCCATCAAAATTCCTCATACCAATCTTAGGAAAGTGGTTGGTCTTCAACCCAAAGTTGGAGTTTCTCCATTCTTGATTCATCTTTCTTGTGTCCTCATCATGAATTTCATGGGATACATTTTCACTTTCAGGTGTCCTCTCTATTAGAAATGTTTTCAATTCTTCCATGATCTCCCTTTTTAAACCCTCCATCTTAGTATCCATTATTGCCTCCAACTTAGCTTCAGTTGAATCCATCATCCCTTGTAGTTCATCTTTTGTTACTGTCTTATTTTGTAAATAATTTATGTCTCTGCGCATTTCTTCACCTTCATCGAGAGTCCAAGTAGTACTGTTTGGAGGCTTAATTGGTGTAGAATTTCCCTTTTTTGGTGGCATGTTGGCCAAGTATCACTTCTAAACCTTGATTTCAAGGTGGTTCTGCTAGATGATATTTCTTCTGTTGTATCTCCAAAATTTCGACCCTTCTGGGTCTAAAAATTTATTTTTGTAGTTCTCTAATATGTCTTCTTTGCAATGCCACAAGTATCATCAAAATTGGATGTGCCAAGTGGAAGTTATGGTAACTTTCCCACACCTTGCTGATTTTTGTCCCTTCCAAGAAAGCGTACTTGTAAAGCATGCCAAGATTACAATATATTATATTTGACTCTGAAAATTGTACCAGAAATACTACAGACTATCCACTATCCAATTCAACTAGTCTCACTTAATTTGGATACTCACGGAATAAGATATCACTATTTTACCTGGAAGACATGTTTGAGACTAGTTAATATAACTACTCATATACCCTATCTTGCACAGGGTGTATCTACAAAAGTAGGATGACCCAGATACTAAAAATTTTATCACAAATACCTTAATAATTTCTATGAATATCCTCCAGATTTCAAGGTCTGAAATGTTACAGAAAAAATTTATAGTGAAAATTCCATGATGACTAAATTTAGGATGATTTTAGAACCATATCTTACATAGGCTATATATCCAAAAGTATAAGACCTGAGCAGCTGAAATTTTTACCCCACGTACCTTGATCCGTCTACTAATTATCCTCCAAGGGGTTCCTTTTGAAACGTCATAGAAAATAATTTATAGCAAAAATTCCAAGGTGTCTCAAGTGTAGCAGTGAAACCCCAAGACGTTGAGCTCTGATACCAAATGTTAGGAACCAAATATCAAGATAGCATAGAAAAACATCAGAATAACTACTCAACACCTTGAAAAAGAGATAATTTCAGATAATAATCCTATTCGAGGGGAAACCTCCTTATACACCACATAAATTTCCAAATACAAGATGATTCCAAATGAAAAGTTATCCTTGGTATATATAGGAGACTAGGAGGTACAATTACAACTAATGGACCCAAGCCGGCATAAATAAAATAACATTACTAATGTAATATTCCCTAATTAAGGGGTAATGTGCCACTATTTAGGGCTTAACATTGGTTCATGGTTTGGATGGCTCAAGATTCCAATTGCATCATCGTTCTTTGGATGAGTTGCAACAATTGTTGTAAGGAGTTGCCAAAATGAGTTGCAGCATAGAATAGTCCCCCCGTGAGTTGTAGCACTATTGTAAGGAGTTGAAGCAATGAGTTGTAGTGTATAATAGTTCACTGGCGAGTTGCAACAATTGGTGTAAGGATTTGCAGTGTAGAATAGTTCCCTGGCGAGTTGCAGCAACCCATGTAAGGCGTTGCAACAACTGTTTTGCAGCACTCCAAAGTTGTAACAGTGGGAAACAAAATGCATCCTATGGTGATATCACAATATGCACAACAACCTATATGGCACATCGTCTTTGCAATTTAACTCAAAGATAAATGCAAATATAATATTTTTCTAATGTTTAATCATAAATTCATGTAAAGTACTAAATAAATGTAATGGAAACACATTAAGTCTAAATCTCGCACAATAGTGGATTGATACAAGGTCTATGTAAGAAAAAAGGGGTTAAATGTAGGGAAAATATGACATAAAAATATGTAATTTATGGAGCCCATCATCTCCCCCAAACTAAAAATGTTGCATGTCCTCGTGCAACCCAATACCTCTGTATTATCCAAACTGTAGGGGCACTTCTCTTTTTCCATTGTATACCCTCCTCTGTTGTTAACATTTTTTTCATTTTTCCTTCAATGACTTTCTTTCTGTGGGTTATCGAGAACCATCCTTCAAAATCAACATTAGCATCCTAAAACAATTCTAGCATGCTTGCAACAAATCTGATGGAGTTGCAGCAAACCTGCACAGGGAGTTGCAATAGATTTGAAAAATTGTTATTTCATCTAGACTCTGGATTAAGGACATTTTTGGTGGTAGTGTTTATCCCATTCAATGTCTCTATCCACAGAAAATCACAATGATTTGGTTTACGACCCTCAAGATATAAGTAAATAAGCTACTACAAGTGAATTGCAGCAAGAGTGTTCTAGGAGTAGAAACAAGTTTCTTTAACCATTTTCTCTCAAATTACAAATTGCTTTTCTATGAAATTGTGTAAGCATTCTTGTAGTATTTTATTTCTTCTCCTCACCAAAAATCATGACCATCTAATGTACAGATCTCAAGATATAAACAAATCAATTTTTGCATATAATATATAAAAAAACAGAGTAACAACAACAATGTTATAACAAGAGTAGCAATAGAACATAGTAACATCAACAGTGTTATAATAGAAGTAACAATAATAAATCATAATTCATGACATGGTGATATTTTGTGACCTGTTATTGGTTCTTGTGTAACAACAACAAGACTTCCTATTGTTGGTTCTTGTGTAACTATAATAGGGCTTTCTTGTGTCATTAATGTTGAAAATTATTGTTGTCCACTGGAAAATGAAAATTGTTGTTGTGCGTACCCAAACTCAAGGATGAAGACATATTTTTCTGTAGGAATGACTTCTATAGCAACTTCTTCTGTTGTAGGTTCTTGTGGGTCAACCTATTCCTCTCTAGGTGATGATTTTTTCTCTCCCCCAAATTAAAATTGTTTCTATCAAATGGAAAGCCAAGAAAACAGTGTTGTTCCAAGTAAGAAATGCACAATAGCTCACCTCTCCCCCAAAATGAAAATGTTGTGTGTCCTCATGCAACACAAAGCATGCAAATGGTCTATGATCTACTTGAAAAATATGTTGCTCAAAACCATATTTTAATGTAGTGGACCTGAAAAATGCTCACGTATTAGGAAAGGAAGATATGGCATTTAGCAAATGTTGGTTGTCCTCTTAAACTGCTTATTTTTCTGGTGTTGGTTCTTGTGGAGCAACAACAATACCTTATTTTTCTCTTATTGTTGGTTCTTGTGTGGCAACAACGAGGCCTTTTATTGTTCTTACTGTTGATTCTTGTGTAGCGGCAGCAAGGCCTTCTATTGTTGGCAACGTTGATTCCTTCTCATGCATGGATATTGGAGTGGATATGGACAAGAATGGTGAAGGAATGTTATGGGATGTAGAGGTGATGGTGTCCCCCCCAAATTGAAGGCATTGTCCACCCTTGAGAAATGGAAAAAAATGAGGAATCAAAACATAGGCCTAAGTGGCTTTCCAAATACAAATCCATAGCATCTAATGAATTTAGATTAAATAAAAGAAAAAGAAACATACATGCACTTACCTAAGAAGTCCATATTGTTTATAACATCATCTTGAGAGGCAACAAATCTGATATGGTCCACCATAATGTAACAAAATTTGTAATAAATAACAATGTGGAGCTTGGAACATGTAGCACAATGTAGATTTGGAACAAACTTTTGATGTAGTAATGAATATTGGAAATGTTTATTTAGCTTGGAAATCATTATTCATAGAGCAACATGGAAATATTTATTTAGAGAGCAACTTGGATGGGATTGTTTATTTCTCACGTTATTTGCAAACTTTGTCTGCTAGCAAGTTGGTTTTCAAACAAGATCTATATGACTGCACCCAAAGAGTTTTCACAGTCAGAATGTTTTTATTCCCAAAGAATTCCCACCAGCAAGTTGGTTTTCAAACATTATGAGGGTATGATGGTGCATGAGACATGTTTTCACCATCAAATTTATTAAGGGAAGGGGTAGGATAACAGGGTAACTTGGCATTGTAAATGGCCCAAGCTAACTTTATTGTGTGGGTTAGGGGTGGGTGGAGCATAAAATCATGGAAGTGATGGAGTGGTGGAGGCTGAAGTTTTGATTTAAGTGTAGTTTTTATATGATGATGTTGGCTTTCAAAGATAACCACATAAGAAAATGAGACTTTATGAAATTCAGTATGCATGTATCATTGCACTAAGAGGAAGGGAATGTATATGCATACCATGGTGTTGGTGAATGAACATGATGATCATGAGATCTCCTGGAAGGGTTCCTTGGTAGCAATGGCATGGATGATGTAGCAATGGGGAATGTGGCAATGACACTTGAATTTTGGAACTTTGGTCTTCAAACTCTTTAAATCAACTCTTCATGTGTCTTGTTCTAGATCCATCTAAAACTTTGAAAAAATATTCTTGTCGAGACATTGTTGGGCCAAGATCCTAAAGACTTGAGATTTGAACATGGAACAACATCTCGTGACATTGCATCTTTAATATTGCATTTATGGAGAGCATGCCCATTTGGCATGAAATTTGTCTTCAAGAATTACTTGTGCATGGGTTGAACTCTCAATCCTCCCGGGACCTGCAAAAAAAAAGCACTTATCTACAATAAAACTTGGGATCATGGAAGAAGAGAGGTGTATGGGCTCTCTTCATCCAAGACATATGCAAAAAAACAACAAGTAGTTACTTACAAAACAAATCTAAGGAAAAATGGACGAAGAAAAGTTCATTTGATACTTGTTAAGAAGTGGTGCTCGCCTTAGACTACCTAGCAGTATGTTGTTGATAAATTCTTTGTTTCTAGTCTGATTTGAGTGATTCCAAAGCCAAATGAAAATAGATTCATAGATATACTTTCAATAGAAATGAGTTTTAAAAATGTCTTAAGATGATATGCCAAATTTGTTGAGTAATACCCTGCTTGATAGTGTTGTTTGTGAGTTCCTCCCTAGAACAACAATCACTAAATCAAGTACAACTTTCACTTATAAAACAAATCGAAGGAAAAATGAACGAAGCAAAATTAATTTTATACTTTTTGAGGAGTGACGGTCACCGTAGGCTACTTGGCAGTATTTCATTGATAGATTTTTCATTTCTAGTCCAATTTGAGTGATTCCAAAGCCAAATGAAAATATATTCATAGGGATACTTCCAATAAAAATAGGTTTTAAAAACAAATTAAGAGGTTATTCCAAATCTATTGAGTAACACCCTGCATGCTAGTGTTGTTTGTGAGTTCCTCCCTAGACCAACAGTCACTAAATCAAGTACAACTTTCTTGTTTGATGTCAGATTGACTTGATTCAAATTGGAGATGAAATTATATTCACATATGTATCTCCAATAGAAACAAGTTTTAAATACAAGAAGAACTGATGGGTCAAACATGTGAATGAACAACCTAGGAGACATAGTTTTAGGAGTGTTGATTTAGAATAGGTAGATAGTATTTTGGGCGTAACTTGCTCATATGATATCAAAATTGAGTGATTCAAATTTTGATGTAAACTATACTCATAATATAATATACCATAGAAACATGTTTTCAATATATATCCATTTAGGCATCCAAAAAGTGATTGTCCCAACTCTGTCCCTGAGCTACCTACTATACACCCAGTCAATGTTTTGGCCATAAAATTTTCATTTGAGATCCAAATTGAGTGATTCAAATTGGGTTAAAAACTATAATTCAAGTGATATTTAGGATAGAAACATATTTTGAAAATATTCTCATTTTTCCTCTCAAAATATGACTGTCATGACTATGTTTTCAGTGAATTCACCAAGCCAACATGCCATAAAATTCAATAAACAAGCGATAGCTCCCAAATGGTGATCTAAATATGTGTGAATGTTTGTAGGAATATAATTTTCAATATATTTCATCCACATACCAAAAATTTCAAGCATAGAGGGCCTAGATTGACTTACACAGCATGTTGTAGCAACTGTTGCAACTCCTAAAAAAAATGATATGATTTTTGAAATAAGATTTGTGTATTTTTGGTGGGTGTATTATTTTCAATGTAATATATTCAAAATAACTCAAAATGTTATATGAAAATGAAAACCAACCACATACCATGATGATCGTACAAGTCTCAAGATTGAAGGCTTCTATATCCTCTTGGCTCCTCCTCTAGTGGAATCTTCATTCACCAATGCTTCCTTCCTCTTACCAACTTCTTGCAAAAGAGAGATTAATACTATGGATACTATGGGTGGCTCTTGTTGCACCACATGTTCAAAAGTTATTCCCGTTTATTCTACAATTAAAAATTAAACACGCCTCACAAGTTGAAAGTAAACACATGCTAGAAAATAACATAAATGCACACTTAACAAAAACAAACAAAATTGATACTAGAAAGAATATTACACCATTCACAATTCTCCGGTGACGACACCAAAAATGTCGGGTCTTTTTAATCACCTCCTTAATTTCTCGTGAAGATAATTAGAAAGAGTGTGCATTTAATTATCAATTGAGGGCTCGTATGGAACTTGTGAACTGTTGTGTGTTGTATATGCAGGAACAACTATTTTTTCTATGTGTTGTAGTCATAGTATCAATGATTACTTTTGTAGTCAGAGTATAGAAAATTCTCAAGCTTTGACAAGGCTCTACAAAAATCCACACTTTCAGTAATTAAAAGCACACTTTTGCAAAAAAATAAGTATTACACTTCTGAAAAAGGTAACAAACATGTTGGAAATGAAACACACTAGTTGTAGGTATCAAAAGTATGAATCAACTGGATATCTAGAAGCAACCCCAACAATATAATTCTAGGAACATGCACTTGCTTGAAAAGAAACACACAGACTACATATATCATGAGTGTGACTCAACTATCTCCGCAAACAACCCAAACTATGTGCAGTAAGACTAATTTCATAATTGAAATAGCACACCACGCTTGTTGAAAATAAATCACACACATTTAAAGGAAATTGATTAACTACTTGTTGAAAAATAAATTAACTAAGTCCTCGAAATCAGAGCCTAATTCTTGCTAAGATGATCCATGTCATTACCCAGACCAAAAAATATAGTCATTGTGTTAAGCAAAGTTATTCAATGGCATAAAAGAATGCGACACAATCTGAAATACATGTATAAACAAATGAAATATGACATGAATACTTAATTGTATAAATATATATAAACACAACCTCGCATGAGTAATCTAATCACATGAACAAATTGAATCAAGAAACTAGTTACGAAATTAAATTAAATAAATCCTATGTGAATACATAATCAAATTACGCAACAAGAAATCAAAGAATCCAACTAAGCTACATGACACTCTATATCGATATAAATCAATTAAGCTGATCAAAGAAATCAATCTATTACAAATATCCAAAGAAAATAAATCAAATTTATCAATTCACACTATGAAAATTATGAAACTACAATTGAAATAAAAACTCAATGAATTATTTCATTGTCATTCGTACATTGCTCTAAGACTCATCCCCACCTATTGGAGAGAGTGCTCTCTTTTATACATAAATTTAATGGGAACTAGAAATAATGAGTATCTAAATAAACCCACTTATGGATTTAATAAATCCATAGTGGTTACAATAATTTCAAAACAATGAATAGTTTCCAGCTAACAAGTAGCAATTAATGAACAATTGCTAACAATTAGCAAATAATAGATAACTTCCAAGATCTTTTGCTAACAATTAGAAAATAATAAATAACTCCAAGATCTTTTGCTAACGATTAAGCAAATAATAAATAACTCCAACATCTTTTGCCCAAGAATTCCAAGATTCTTGGTTAACCACTCAAACTAATATTTTGTCTTGGAATCACAAAATTATCTCCATATCTTTAATTTTCTTAGATTAATATTATTGTTGCATGGATCCGTAATTGTCACGTAGAGTAGTAACAACATGGCTCGTAGTTCCAAAGGCTAATGTTTCAGTGATGGCTCTCAATTTTGATGGCTCGAGATTCCAATTGTAGCATCGTTCTTTGGATGAGTTGTAGTAATTGTTGTAAGGAGTTGCAGTGACAAGTTGCAGCATAGAATAATTACCTGTGAGTTGCAACACTATTGTAAGGAGTTGCAACAACAAGTTGCAGTGCGGAATAGTTCCCTAGCGAGTTGCAGCAATTGTTGTAAGGAGTTACAATGTAGAATAGTTCTCTAGCAAGTTGCAACAACTATTGTAAGGAGTTGCAGCAATTGGGTGGGAGTTGTAGTAACTGATTTGTAGCAATTGTGTTGTAGCACTACAGAGTTGTAGCAGTTGTCGATCTAGATTTGCAGAGTAGGAACCAAAATACATCCTATGGTGATATCACAATCTGCACAACAACCTGTCTGGCACATCGTCTTTGCAAATTAACTCAAAGATAAATGCAATATGATATTTTTCTAATGTTTAATCATAAATTCATGTAAAGTACTAAAAAAATGTAATGGAAACACACTAAGTCTAAAACCCACACAATAATGGATTGATACAAGGTTTAGGTAAACACAAAGGAATTAAATGTAGGGAAAAGATGGTATAAAAAGATATCATTTCTGGAGCCCACCAATATTCCATGCAACCTAGCAATCTCCCTCGTGTAAATTTCTACAATATTAGCTATCGTATGAGTCGTTTTTATAGGAGAAAAATGAGCATCCTTTGTCAATTTATCCACAACTACCATTATTGAATCATGATTCCTTGTTGTCCTAGACAACTTAGTTATAAAATCAATGGTTACCACTTCCCATTTATTCTTTGGAATTGGCAATGGTTGTATCAAACCCGTCGGGTTTATGTGCTCATCTTTCACTCTCTGACATTCCATGCATCTAGCAATGTAATCAACAACATCCTTCTTCACTCACGCCAAAATAATTGGCTTCTTATTGCTACAATTGTTTTCTAGTAACCTAGATGTCCAACATATGGAACATTATGCATTTATTTTAACACCAAATTCCTAAGTTCTATAGAACTAGGAATATAACTTCTATTTTATGCATAAGTAATTTATCTTCCTTCATCTCATACTCTTTAATTTTATGTTGTACATTTTTCTTATGTAAACCTTCTTTTACCTGTAGGTATTGATGGTCTGTAACAACATCATTTAAAATTCCTCCCTTTAAATTCGACTAATGCATATTAATGGTTGTAGCATGCATGATATGTACTCTTCTGTTGAGTGCATCAACAACTTTATTTTGTTTTCTCTTAATATGTTTGATGTCAAAGTCATACTTGCTTAAAAATTCCAGGCATCTTGTCTACCTGGCATTTAAAATTGGTTGCTCAAATAGACATTTCAAACCATTATGGTATGTTCTTAATTCAAATTTATTTCCCAATAGATAATGCTTCCACATATTCAATGTGTGGACCATGGCAGCAAGATCCAAATCATGTGTGGAATAATTTCTCCCATGTTCTTTAAGCTTTTTGGACTCATAACTAATGGCATGTCCATTTTGGGTGAGGACTCCACCAAGTCCTTTACATGCATATGTACATACCACAAAATTCTCATTTACGTTAGCAATATTCAAAATAGGTGCAGTAGAAAGTAGTTCTTTCAACAAATTAAAATTATCTTCACACTTTGTTGTCCATTCAGATTTAATTCCCTTCTTTTGTAAAGAAGTGATGGGATGAACAATCTTATAGAACCCTTTTATAAACCTCATGTAGTATCTAGCTAATCCCATAAAAGAACTAACTTCTAAAACATTCCTTGGTGTTTCCCATCCTTTAATAGCTTCAATCTTCTATGGATCCACTGTTACGCCTTCTTCTGAAATAATGTGCCCCGGATAATGGATATGATCTTGGTAAAAATAACACTTACTAAGTTTGGCATACAACTAATGCTTCCTTAGAACTTGCAGCACCAACCTCAAGTGATGTTCATGCTCTTCCTCGAACTTAGAATAAATAAGTATGTCATCCAAGAACACAATGAAAAACTTATCTAGATAATTTTTTAATATGCCATTCATTAAGCACATAAAGGCAGTTGGTGCATTGGTCAGTCCAAATGGCACCAGTACAAATTAATAACGTCCATACCTAGTTCTAAAGGTTTTCTTATTGATGTCTTCTTCCTTTCTTCTTACCTTGTGGAATCCTGATCTCAAATATATCTTTGAAAATATCTTTGATCATCTTAGTTTATCAAAGAGGTCATTGATTATGGGTAGAGGGTATTTTTTCTTCACAATGGATTTATTCAGTTGTCTAAAGTCAACACACAACCTCAATGTTCCATCATTCTTTTAACAAAGAGTATCAGTACTACCCAAGGTGAAACACTTAGGCGTAGCAACCTTTCTTCAATAATTCCTCCAACTACATTGTGATTCTTTTAATTCTGGTCTACTCATTCTATAAGGTGTCTTTGATATTGGGGTCACTCCTGGTACTAAATCAATAGAGAAATCCATCTCCCTCTTAGGTGGTAGTCCTGGTATTTCTTGGAATACATCTTCAAACTCTTACAATACTTAGAAATCTTCAAGGCTTGGCGATTTTGTCTTTTTTGGCTCCTGATCCAAATGAGAAACATACAATTGACAACCATTCCTAAAACATCTCTTTAGTTTCCATTTTAGAAATGGTTCTTGGAATTCCCTTCACAGTGCTTTACTTTCTTTCTTCATCAAGACATGTAAATGTTTTATTATGACAATCTAAGACAGCATGATGCTTGTCCATCCAATCCATTTCAATTAGGATATCATAATATCCTAATGGAACAATATTCATATCAACATTGGTACTCATTCCATTTAGATTTATTAGACAACCTCTAATAGTGTCATTGATCCTTCTTTTTTTCCTAGTGGCTAGTTGAACCAAACTTGATTTTTCAAGCTTACTTTTCTCCAAATGTAATATATCCAATATTTTAGGATCATTATAACAATGTCTTTCTCCTGAATCAATAAAATAGCTACACGATGATTAATGATCTTACCTTCCACTTCAATAATATGGGATTGGTGTTCTGCTTGTCGATCTTCTAAGGTTGCATATATTATTGGAATATTTTTTCCCATGTCTTCTATTGTAGTATTATTTTATATGTTGTGCATGGTATTCATTTTGTCTTCTCTATGAGGGAAATCCTTTTACATGTGATCTTCTTTACATCCCCAACATTTGATTGGTGGTATTCCACTTCTCCCCAAGGAGCCTTCCCTTTTGGATTTATTCTTAGAAGACTGATCTTGTTGATTTTTATTAGGGTTCTTTATGTTGAAAAGAGGTTTGAATCCCTTCCTTCTCTGATTAGATTTATCTTTCTTCTTATCTTTCCAATATTTCTGCAAAGATTCTCTGCCCTTGACTTTTTCATACATGTACTTATCCTTCCTAATGATCTATGTCAAAGTTATGGGCTCATCATATTGAATCTTCTCTTTTTAAAATGATGGCAATCCACTCAAAAAACTTTGTATCTTCACCTTCTCATCATTGATAAACCCCACATACTTCAGCTATCCCAAGAACTTATTTTTATATTCTCCCATGGTCATGCTCCCCAACCTAAGTTCAAAGAACTATTGCATTTTCTTGTCACAAAAGTGCTCTGAAAGATACTCCTTCTAAAACTGTTTCTTGAACTGCTCCCAAGGGATACTACTCTCGTTAATATGCTCAACTTGCTTCAATTGATCCCACCACATAACAATTTTTCCATGCAAATGGTATGTGGAAATTATAACTTCTAGGTTAGATGAGTAGTTGTGCAACTGAAAATACTTCATAATTACAAGCAACCATGCTTCAACATCATCTTCCCTTTCTCTTTCACCATCAAATAATGGTGGCTTAAGCTCCCTCAACTCTCCTTGCAAACTGTCTAATTCATGTCTTCTTCTTTGGTGCTTAACATGAAACACTTTTGGACTACTTATGGAGTCTTTAGACGCGTAATTTTTTCTTTTTGAGTAAGGAAGTGAGTGATGTTTATGAATTCTTCTATCACTTCTTAAATGACTGACTCTTCTATAGTTATCTCTTCTTTCACAATGTCTTCCTTCGTCCTCTTGTCTTGAGTCTGATCCATTATTTGCTTGCCTCTCCAACCGATTTAAGTTTTGTATTATTTGAGAATTTAATTGATTTTGTTCTCTCAACATCTTCTCATTGTCTGCATTGTAACTCTACACTTTTATTCTCAATCTTCTCATAGTCTCTATTAATGTTTGTGGCTCCACTCTACTCCTATGTTCATTAGATTATGTATCTGCATTACCAAAACTGATATTTTGACCTTTGGCTTCTCTCTCACGACTAAAAGTTCCCTCTCCTTCCTCCATGTCCCAAATATGTATTCTTATATTGAACTGATATGTTTATATTCTCTAATTTTTCAAAATTTGCAACCAACTATTTTTATTAGAATTATGCAAATTATAGAAATTTTGTCAATTAATGCTACAAGTCTTTTTTTTGCTTAATTCATGAAGAATTATATAATAATTATACCAATCATACTAATTCCAAGTTATTATCCTCTTAATCAGATTTCCAATGACTATTCATGTGCCTCAATCTGATCTCTGAGCTAAAAGTTATGGCTCCCTGAAAACACCACTTTCACCACATTTGTGCATTTTCTCCACTGGTGTAACTTTTGCTAGAAGGCCAACTTATGTCAACTACAGAAGAAAATCTGTAATGAACCATGAAAAATTTGGTATCAGGTGTTGATCAAACTCATAATATTGATCACTTTGCAACTTTCATATTCTCCATCTGTCGCTCCAGTGATATTCTACATCAATCTAGAATCTGTAACTTTGTCCTTTTAACAAATTTTTCCAAACTCTGAATTTTTAGCAAAATTGGTTATCTCTCAATCTGTGCACTTTTGGAAAAACTTCATTAAACCAAAGTTGTTTGTATTGACGAGTATATAAAATGTCTAATAAACAAAAATTTCAATTTTGTCATCTAGGGTCACTTTTCCTCCTCTGAAAATCTCAAAAATCCCCAAAAAGTGGCATGGAATAGTGGATTTTAGCCTATTTCAACATCCCCATTCCAATCTCTTTAGGATTTATTCAATTCCTCCGTGGTTTATTTCCTTGTCTTCTTTCTGGACTCTCTCTAAGAATTTTATCTTAATATGGATCTCTTCCAATTATTTGGACCCAAATATTTAAAAACCACAAATTTTTAATTTCTAACAAATCCAAGCAGAAATGGACAGTGAAAAATGCATAAGTTTCATCTCAATCTAACAAAATATTCTCCAGTTATGGACAAAATAAGAAAATGGCTTCAGATGTGGCTGATGACCTGGCAACGACGTCGTGTTGACATGGCATCGATCACCGGTCCACCGATCACCAGGGATTGTTTTCCTTTCTCTCGCCTTTATACACCTCCAGTCACGGTCCATCGGGCCACCGACCAACCACTCTCAACTTCCATACTCTCTTGTTCTCAACTTTGGTTTGGTCCGCCCACTAGACCATCGGCCCATCGTGCTCAACTCCATACTCTCTAGTTCTCATCTCAAGTCTGGTTCGCCCACCAAGCCACTAGCCCCCACACTCAAGCTTCTAAACACTCCCATGATCTGATGTCGATCTGTTCCACCGACCTATCGGGGCCCCGACTAACAAATTTAATGCTTAAATACACTAGCCTTACCAAATGGCTCAAGTCCGGTCCACCAGGCACTACATGTAACCTCTACCCAACAAGGGGAAATCCAATGTCAGTCTAGTCTATCGGGCCACAGGACGCTCTATGTAACTTCTATACAACGAGGGGTAATCCGATGTCGGTCTAGTCCACTGGGGCACCAAATGCTCTACATAACTTCTATCCAGTGAGGGGTGATCCGATGACAATCTGATCCACCGACCACCGAACCAATAATTTACATTGTGTGTGAGCTCTGTAGGGTTATGTGTCTCACTCCAAAGACAAATGATAATAATGTGTGTAGTGAGGGGTAGGAGGGGGTTCTATTTATAGTTTAGGCTAGGGTATTAAAATATTAAATTAAATTGAAAATAATTAATATAACATGTTTAAATTAAAAATTTAAACATGATATAATAAACATTTAATTTACCCTTGAGACAAAACAACATAAAACCCCAAAGCACACAAACAAGGGTAGGAGAGGGTTAAAGAGGGTTTACAAGGTGGCAATACCATTCATTCATATTCATGGTCATCTTATTGCTTTATCATCATTGCATATGGGATACATCCCTCATGTGGTTATGTCTTCCTTCAAGGAAGGTCATACACCAACAAGATACTTGATCGAGGATCAAGTAGCCCCAAAACTTTTTCTGGGGTCTTATCCACCAAGGTCAAAGACCAAGGATCAACCCATGCCACAGGCATGGGTA
>ML816128.1:138571-166689 GCA_009831015.1 Picea engelmannii | reverse complement strand
AATAATACACTTTCCCTAGATCTAGCCTATTGAATGAACTGATAGATAAGGGCTATGGACATACCTTATGAACGCTTTCCTTAGATCTCTGTTGTTCCAAGCTTCGCTTCAATTCTCTCGTCCCATCCAAATCACAACAAAACGAACCAATCAAAGTAAAGGCAAGTTAAGATATTCAATGACTAGTCTATACATATGATCAAGGAATTATGTAATAAAGTGACATCATCTTTATGGGAAAGGGACATATTACTGTATTGCATTAATTGAAAGTGAAACTTACAACCTGAGCCTTGATGTCATAGGTTTCCTTTCGATGGCTTCTATCTCTGACACACACACTTGCTCATGCATGAAGAAAATCAACCACATGTAATGACCTTGCTGTTGTCTCTTGCTGCTGTAGCATTATTCCTTCATACAATCTTGCACTAATTCTCTAATCAAACTCTTGCTAACTTGCTGCTGAACTTCTTAACTTAAACCTTTCCATGAGAAATCTCCTCAATATATAGGAGAAGATATATTAGTTACTTGGATAGGGAATGATCCCAAGATATCTGGAATGACAGTACTTGAATAACCACTCAAAAGCCAACTCACCCTTCTATAAGATTCCCTTCTAGAAGGTTCGATATATTTATCTTTTTCCCCTTTAAAATCATGTCTGCACCCTAACCATGAGTACAGTGTGAGAAGTTCGCACCCCAGCTTAAGGTAGCCTGCGGGAAACATGCATTCCCGCAGGTGAATATATAAGTAGCCTGTGAACATGTTTCAAAGTGTGAACTCTTGAAGAAGACAACTGTAACTTTTCTCAGGAAAGTAATCTTGATAAAGAGCTTGATTTTCATCATCATGAGATCATCATGACATCACCACAATAACCAAATTTATGGATAACAGTTAGGTCCCCTCTCAGATCTACGACGCAGATCTTTTTGGTGTTTCGGGGTTTTGGGCATCGGGAGTCTATGTATCCCATATCTCGAACTTTCGTTTGCCGAAATCCCAAAATTATGGTTTACTCGTCAACTTGATCTGACAGTCAACTCCCTTCCTATGATCTACGGTGTAGATCATTTTGGGATTTTGGGTTTTGGGTTTCGGAGGTGTTCCCCTCCTTCACTTCCCATCTCCCGACTTTGCAAAATCCGAAAGGTTTTCGTGACTAACTCGAGCGCGAATCCACCAGATCTAACGGTCGAGCCTTCCTCCCAGATCTACAACGTAGATCTTCTCAGGTTTTCGGGAGTTCGCGTATCACAATTCCCACGCTCTTGTGCAACTCCAAAGGGTTTTTAAATCCTGCGCACACTTTCCAGATCTGACAGTCACGAGGTTTCACCTTCCCTCCCGAACAAATCCTAAGGCTCCAACACTTTTGGTGTGAAGTCCTCTCTCCCTGTGGCCATAGAACACACCGGTTGCAGTTTCACAACACCGTTATACCTCCTGAGCTTGTAGGCATGGTCAAGTAACTGCTTGACACTTCGGATCATTCCAGGGTCCGAAATTGGTCCTCCAGACACAATTTATCCTCACACTCTCGGTCCAAAGACCACTCAACTGGCCCATATAGGCTCAGTGTCGAAACCTTGGCTCTGATACCAAATTGTAACGCTACTTTTTTTGTTACCAAGGCTTAATCGCTCTGATACCAAATTGTAACACCACTTTTTACATAACTCATACAGGCATTATATAATCCACATGCACTTAAGCAAGAAATACATTTAAGCTCAGATTAATCATAAGAATTATTACTAACATAATAATCCATGGCAATAACATTAATCCAAATGAACAGTAGAATACATGACAATTATAATACACAGGGATACAAAAACATAATTAAAGCATCATCTGATACTTATCTTTGATACACGCCTTTTGGTTCAAAATATGCATGAGGGTTTCTCTGCAGAGGTCAGACCAGTTCACCTCAGGCAGTCGAGGGTCGAATGGAGGAGGAACCCCTCTCACGGCTCATCTTGTCCGTTTTATTCGCATGCACCAGGGTTGACACTTGTCACCCTTGGGACTGCATGCTTCCATCAACATGTGTTCCTTCCACCATTTGGAAGTCACATGTCATTCCAAAAGAACTTAGGATAAGACATATTATTCACATGTCTTTTGGAATAATATTAAATTATTATTCCCAAGGCTTAAGCCCCCTAGGCTTAACACTTAGCCCCTTTTCCCACCTTCCAGCCCCTAATTCCTTGCCCACTTTGTGGAAGCTTAGTCCCCCATCACTCATTCATCATGGTCGGTCTGTACGTGGCGATGTTTATATTTTATTAATGTGCTGCATACATACAAGTACAAAATCAGGCCCTTGGCCTCCAACCCTTAGGCTCTCTGGCCTAACAATCACATAAGCCCATCGTCTTATACAAACTTGGATCACCATCATATAACACATATTTACAATTCATTTCATACATCAGACTTACTAAGGGCTCGATCTTGGGGACACTACAGCCAAAGATAGGTCATACACCTTTGAAACATACAGTTTAAAATATTGTTGCCTTCAATAAGACCCTTATGATAGAAGTTCATTCTATTCTCCTCCACCTCGTCTCTTCATTTGATTGAGATTTTATCTTTCCTCAATAAGTTATGGTAGTTGAACTAATTTTCTTTAGTTAAGCTAAATTAACTTTAACTAATTATTTAAGACAGGTAAATAATAATAATGTTATTAAGGGTCTAAATAATAGCTAAATAGGTGGGACCCCCCTTGTGACTCCTTTTAAATTTCTTTTATATTTCTCTGTCATAAGAAATATCCAAAAGATTCAATTTAGAAATATCTCCTTGTGACTCCCGCATCATAATATATGCCCAAAATAATAATATCAACAAAAAATAACCAAAACATGTTCCAAAAAATAGCACTATATCTGAATTGTCCTCCAAATGCCCAAAAATATGCTGATGTCCTAACAGTCCCAAAATAATAGTACTGCTTTCAAGTAGATAAAAAATAGAAATATCATCTTGACAAGTAATAATGTTGTCCATATATAAATAAAAAAATTAATTAAACTCAACATATATCAAAACCCATATTTACTATGGGAGGCATTAGGCCTCTTCTCATTGCTGTCCTCTTTTGATTTTTCTATGGAAACCTTTGAGTGGTTAGAGCCTTGAGGTTTCATTGCGCTTATAACATGGGAACAATCATCCTTCAAGTGAAGGTGAGAGGATATTGACTTGGCGGATTCCTTGGATGAGATGGATTGAGTAGCTATTTCTTTTCCTTTGCCCTGTATAGGCTCGAGGGCATCTATTCTTAATCTCTTGATAGCATGGGAGGACTGAACATGTGAAGTAGCATGGGAAACTTGAGCATTGGGATTTATAGGTGGTGGAGGTGGTGGTAATGGTAAGGATATAGTGGGCCAACACTGGTGGTGAACAATAGGTTGACGAACAATTTATTTCCAACCATCATTGGCAGGCGACTTTGGTCACATCGACACATGAGGAGAGAATCGATTACCAACAAAGTTCTGAGGTGGTTGGAAGGGAGGTCGTTTAGGACGAGGTTGGATGATACCATGGACAAATAGATTAAAGAATCCATCCTGAAACAATTGATTCAATTCCTGAGGGTCAACATAAAGTGAATGGAAAACCGAGGTCTTTTATGACCCCTCTGTCAATTTTCCTTGCCCCTGTTACCTCTGCCATTACTACCTCTGCTAAAAAAACTCATCCTGTAGAAATATTCTAGTACTTATGAGAATTTCTTAATAATACATGCATTAACCCTACCTAAAATAGATTTAAAGGTTGTCTCTTATCATTTACCTACTAAAGAATATGCAATCCATCCATAAAATCACCAAATAATTGCTTATGAACAGGGAGTGGACATGGTTTTTGGGAAGATCAGGGGGTTGTAATGAGCGTAAAGTGGTATAATGATCGAGAAATTCATTAATACTATTTGAGAAATTTAGAAACAACCATAACAACATTCAAACACCAATCATGTCCGTCTCCTTTTTCTTTTTAAAAGACCCCCTTTACTCTTAATGCAATTCACAACAACATAACATGGAATATTAAATGTATCTGGGAAGATGAGGGGTTTTGTATTTAGTGTAAAGGGATATAATGGTCGGGAATGAGATGGTTATTGTTCTGTCATTGTATAAACATTTTCATTTTAAAGTATCACTGTTACATTCAAACTAAATTTCTGTTCATTATTTAACTCATACCTAACTGTCCTAAACACATATACGAAAGTTTCAGAACCATCCTCCATAATTCCTAGATTCCCCTCACACAATCATCTATAATCTGGGCAAGGGTGCAAGGAATGTCCCATACCCCAACATAATATCTTTAAGCAATAAGAGAAAACAAACTCAACATATAACTCCCATGTAACCCCAAAACTAATCTTTAATCAAAGAGGTCCAAAACTAATCTTTAAATGCTTCCTCCGAATTAATATTATATGCCCCAATTTTTGTAGGAATATGTAACCACCCAGGTTCTTCTTTATTGTATGTTTTTCATACAATAACATTGAAACAAAACACGTATATCATCATCCATCTATAACATATGTTCATTCCATATTGCCAGATTCCTCTTTTTTTTTTTTTTTAAATTGAAGAATTTAAAAAAAATAAACGACAGCCCTGAACAATGATCTAAACAACAATCTGGGACCAAGAGGAATGCAAGCGACAACCCTTCAAACAAAAATACTAGCAAGACTTCATAAACCCCAATGAGTGACATACTGGTTCGAAAATAACCTTATTTACCAACAATAAAATTGGCCACACAACCATAACAACAATTAGAACCAAAATTTCATCTACAGGCTAGGGTCAGCCTGGGTATTCATTTTATCAAGACCAACAAAAACCATGAGACAAAAACCACTATATAACCAGAACGACATCCCAAAAACCGATCAAAAGTTAATTGTCGACGATGCTAGGAGGGTCGGACCAATTTTGGGAAAAGGGAGTTTACCTAACTCCAATATCATAACAAGACATAGTTGAAACCATAGTGCCATCAATCAAAACCCAACAACTGAATTCGTGTCTTATCATAACTGTCACCTAAACACATAGAAAACCATGGTCGACATCAGGGAGGGAAAGCCACAACCAACTCCTTCATACCCAAGCTTTCATAGATCACCAGGGTCACAACCGACAACTATAAGCTCGGTGCACAAAAAAATATTTTATTTAAATTAGAACAAAAGCCCGAAAGTTTCCCAAATCTTGGTAATAAGCAACAACAAAACTTAGAACTAGAACTTCATTCATTCCAAAAAAGAAATCCACCCATCGTGAAGTTTCAGAAAGAGAGGACAAAAACCATAACAACCAACTAACCCATAACCATTCGGGCCAATAACATGCTGCCACACATAACTAGAGTGCATAACCCACAACAAAAAACAAATTCATGCATCTATGGATCATGACAGAAAATCCACAAGGAGGAACCATAAAATGTCAACCAATGTTCCACAGAGCAAGCAAACTTTCACCATTCGAAATTCAGAAAGCAAGCATCAATAAGAAAAATCTAAGAGCCAACCTTAAAACTATTTTGTAGCAAAGTACACCATGAATGGACAATAAAACCCATACCTATTTTGAATACACAACAACCTTGATAATTTTCCCAAAAAGCCGAGCACTTCGGAGCAACCTCAGCGACAAAACACAATGTGACCAAGAAGGGTGGTGGCTTCGAAGGTAGGGTTGGAGCGATGTGCAGTAATTGCACGTCGTTTCCAACATTAATGACCAACCACTATAGTACGAGGGTGCCATAAAATGGCCTGAAACCTTAACATAACCATATACCATATGCCAAATAACCCATGTATACACAATTCATCGCTGCATGGCAATAAAATTTAACACCATGGTCATATCCCAATGCTAGAACGAGGTGACACACCACTTACCATATAACAAAAATATACCATATTACTAATAACCCATGTTCACATTTAATTTTGAATTGTCCTTATGTTATCTTATGATCAATTTCCTTTTCCACCATCCATACCATAGGTTGGAACTTTGAATTTCCACCATAACCAACTATAACAAGTGATGATTAGATCCATAACAAGAAGACCAAGCATAAGTGAAACACCACAACCATAAGGATCATTCCTTAAATTCACACATAATTATCAATTTTCCTTGGAGAAAATAAAAAAACCTTGCAACGTTATCATGAGTGCAAAGAACAAAATATTGAGCCCATCTTTTATCATAATGCTAATGGCAGGGTCCCACCTATTTAGTTATTATTATATATGTGTATATGTATAATACTTAGGCATTGCAACCCATTTGCATGCAAGGGTTTTGAAGTTTCACTTTTGGGCGTCAACAATGACTACCTCACCTCTAAAGTGACAAGAACACCTGCCTAAGGTGATAGTGGGTAGGTACTCTCTAAGTTGTCACCATTTTGGTGGTTGGGTCGGGCTTTGCCCAACCTACAAATTGTGCGATAACAAGATACTTGATGACATGTTTGCAACATTTCTCAGGACTCCAACCAAAAATGAGTGAAATGAGAAATAGAATGATATAATGACAGATTATGGATTTTATAAGTGCAATCCCTTTAACATATGGTGTGGGGCCCTTCCACTAGCATACAATTTAAAAAGAAAAGAGGAATCAAAGTCACATAGAACATATCATAGAGGGCTTGTGGGAGCACTACTAGTAGACACCAAGAAGCATCGATTTTTTATTCAGGAGTGCACACTTGCCTCGCTCTTGAACGAAGCACACTTTAGGGAAAGGGTAGGAGGGTGAGGTGGGTAGGCACTCCTATGCATCACTAGAGGTGAGAGTTAGAAGCAAGTCAACACTAAGAAATATTAATCTTAAAAGGGTAACTCCATCTTGAGCAATGAATGCATGTTTTATCAATAATGTAGGCCTTGTTAATTTTAAAGAGATTGCAAAAAAATTAGCAAATTAGATTTATCAAAACATAGGAAGTCTAACAATTATGTTGAAGAAGAGGATAAGATTATTGAAAAGATAATAATTTAATCTTTTTGTAGCTCCTAAGAATAAGTACATTGATTCATGTGCCATAAGGAACATGTCTCATAAAAATGAATGAATCACCACCTTCAATGGTAGTGAAAGTCAAGGAGAAAAATAAATTTGGGAAATGACAAAGTGCATAGGTGCAATGACAAGTGAATATACAAAAATGACACCATTAAAGGTTATAAGTGAATATACATGATGTGTTATAGGTTCTAGAACTTAATAAAAACCATCTTTTTGTCATTGAAATTGCAAAACATTACAAAATCGATGAAAACAATGTCTCATTAAGGATAAAAATAATCATTATATGATCATAGCATAAGGTGTTAGCCCCAAAATGTTAATTACTATGAATAACACAATTATGTACAGATGATGTAATTTACAAGTTATGTAATAATTATGAGGTGATTATCATACATGCCACTTACGTGGCACTAGTGCACACTTGTACACATGTGCATTATGTGTGTTTGTGTCTTGTACTTTGGTGAATGAATACATTCTCAACATAAATTCATAGAGTGGGTTGCCTCATGCATAAAAAGACCCCTAAAAATTGAAGTGTATCATCACCATCAACACATAATACATATAAACATTGTATTGAGTATATTCACTAGCATCACTTTTTTTCATGTGTATGAGTGAGTTATGGGTTACCACTGTAATGTTCACATACACATTCTAAATAACTCAATTTTTGTCTTTCCAAACCACAGTTTGGGTGGAAAAATTAGATTCAATATTTGACATTGTCATCAGGTTTGGAAGCAACAATCCAATTGGTGGCAATAGTTAGGTTAGGACAAAATGAGTCACTTGAGAGTTACATGCTATGTACAAAAAATTGATGTGCATTATACAAGAGAACGATGTGTGTTGCGTAGGAAAGTGACATATAGAAGTGGTGAACATATATAAGAGGGCAATGAAAGTGGTGATGGTGAGTTGGTGATGGCTTTGAGACCAAAGGAAGTAAGAGAGGTACTTGAACATGGAACCCAAATCAAACTAAGTCTAAATGCACGTGACCAAGAGGTCATCATATCACACCGAAGGGTTTTGAAAAGAGAGAATTATATTATTGTACAGAGGCAACATCCTGACAACACTTAATCGATTTGCTTATTGCCTTCCTAGAGATGACAACATTATTAGCCTTTTGGCTCCTAGTCGTAAGTCCATTTACCACCTTTACTTACACCTTGGGATATATTTTTTTATCCTAGGTGTTATGTACATAGTTATATGTTGGGGATATACTATTATTAGGTGGTTATTGGGGAATGTACTATATATGTACTCTATTTTTGAATACAATAATGATTTTTCTTCGGGCCTTTTCATGCCACTTCTTGATTTTCTTGTTCTTCATTATGTCTTTCAATTGGTATCAAGGAATGTATGCTAATAATGGCTTGGTGATTGAATCACTTCTTGGGAAAAACACATTATCATAACTAGGTTGGTGCTAAGGGACTAATGAATGGAAATGGAGCACTCAGTTGCAGAGAAAATAGATGATGACATTCATAGTAGAAATTGATGGTGTAACATGTTTTTTGACTTGGTTGGTAATATCTACCACTACTTTAGTTAAGTAGTATTTGTTACCATTCAAAATTTTGTATTCTCTAAGAAAATCTCTAGATGTGCTATGGAGTTCAATTTATAGAATATCATATATATGAGTGAATCAAGAATAGTTAAGATTTTGTTTCAATTATATTTTGATAAATGGGTCAACTTCAATTTTTTTAAGGCCTAGTACGAGGTCAAAGTAGGGTTTCCCCTTGTTCCCCTTTATTTTCCTATTTGTTGTAGAAGGTTTAAGTAGGGCCTTATTAGAGGCTAAGAGGACAAGCTTGTTCAAAGACATCCAAGTTGGAAAACCCCCTTATCTTTCACACTTTCTCTTTGCGGATGACATTCTACTCTTTTGTTAAGAACCAAATATCAAAATAGCATAAAAAAACCTTAGAATAAGTACTAAACACCTTGAAAAAGAGAGAATTTCAGATAATAAGCCTCTTTGAGGGGGCAACCTCCTTATACACCACAAAAATTTCCAAATACCAGATGATTCCAAATGAAAAGGTCTCTTTGGTATATATATATAAGATACTACGAGGTACAATTACAACTAATGGACTCAAGCCGACATAAATAAAATAACATTACTAATGTAATATCACTACAACAAATCCCTATGATTAGCTCCGTTTTTTGCTTCCACTGACTGTTTTAATGTATTTTTCTCAACTTTTTTGCTAAAGTCGGTGCTATTTATCGGGAGGGCACTATTTACAGTGCTATTTGCGCCGAGCAACATAAGTGGGCACTAATCTAGGCGCTATTAGCTCCTAGTTTAGAGCCCTATTTAACTCCCCAGTTAATGCCTAAGTTAGCTCCTTATTTAGCTCCCTGCTTAGTGCCCTGCTTAGTGCCTAGTTTAGCTTCCAGTTTAACTTCCAGTTTAGCTTCCAAATTAGCTTCCTTTTTAGCTTCTAGTTTGGCTTCCAATTTAACTCCTAATGTGCATAAATAGTAACTTTGTTGAGTTTTTGGGGGTTAAGTGGATAGGGGCTTTTGGGATTAGGTGATTTAGGGATTTGGAGTCTAGCGATTAAGGGTTAAGGGATTAGGGGTTACCGTTTAATGGATTAAGGGTTAATGGATTAGGGGTTACAATTTAAGGGATTAAGGGTCAATGGATAATGGATTTGGGGCTTAGGGGTTAGGTAGTTTAATGGTTAATTGATTAGGGATTATATATGGTCAAGGGATTAATGAAATCCATCGACCCTACACATAATCATTGAGATCATCCATGTCTCATTGTCATCATCTGTCATTGCTATATGTAGAATATTTGTCGGAACCGACCTCTTGAAATTCCATGGAACTTCCAATACACCCATCACAAATATTGTCTTCCACCGACCCATCACAGTGAGTAGTGAATGGGGACAACTTTGAAATTTGTTCAGTTTGTGCCTGTATGCATCAAAATTTGACATGGTTAGACTAGACACATGTGTTGACGGTATGGGAGGGTTTCAAGACTCAAGGATGTCTGATGTCCCCACATAATATTTGAGATCATCCATGTTTACATCAACGTTCATAATGAATGTCTCATTGTCATCATTCGTCATTTCCATCTATAGAATATTTGTTGGAACTCTCTTGAAATGTCATGGAACTTCCAATTCATCCACCACAAATGTCATGCACCGACCTTGCATAGTGAGAAGTGAATAGGGATAACATTGAAATTTCTTGAATATGTGTATGTATGCGTTGAAATGTGACATGGTCATTAGACTAGACACATGCCTTGACGATATGGGATGATTTCAAGACTCAAGGATGTAATTTGTCCCCACATAATCTTTGATATCGTTTAATGTTCATCATGCACGTCTCATTGTCATCATTCGTCATTCCCTTCTATAGAATCGCTGTCAGAACTATCTTGAAATTTGACATGGAACTTCCAATACACCCATCACAATTTTCTTCCACTGAACCCGCACAGTGAGCAGTGAATGGGGCCAACGTTGAAATTTTTTCAATCTGTGCCAGCATGGGTCGAAATTTGACATGGTTAGACTAGATAGTTGCCTTGATGGTATGGGAAGGTTTTGTAGAAATATATGAGCTCCTATGAGGCTGCCATCTAAAGTCTGTCCTTGACCTTAGTATGGCTCTAAGTTTCAACTGTATGGTTGTCTTCTTTTGCTGTTTTAGGACAACAAACGATCATCCCAATTTCTGCTCAATGTTTTACAGGTTAAGTGCTCTTTTAAGGTGCCCTTGCAAGTGTTTTCTTATCTCAATGTTAGCACATGCAATATAACTTAAAACACATAAAAATACCTCTAGATATTGAACTTTAAAATGCTAATCTACATTTCTAAACATGCATAAATTTGACACAGGTATTTTTGGTCAACATGACCCTGGATAAACCTCCCTCCGGGAAAACCAATTTGGGATATATGTCTATATAATGATGATCAAAGCAAGAGATAAAACAAGTAATGAATACAATGGAACCTGTATACATAGCAAGATCCTCACGAGCCTTGCCACAAGAACCAAAGAAAGAAGTGCCAAAACTGTGGTGCGCCCTCTCCCTTTGTTTCCCTCTGCATTGAACTGAAGCGCTCTAACTCATTTGTGACCCAATGAAGAAATACCTCCACAGGAATGTTGTCTCCTGTGCTGCCTCTCCACTGAAACTGTGAGAGATCGAATCCTCCAAGCAGATCTACTACCAGGTAGCTACCAGTCCTCTCAACATGTGCACCCTCCTCCTAGTAGAAATGATCACCATAAATAAACAGAGACTAAAGCTGGATATCTCTCACCATGAAATCATGCGCCCTCCCTCTAGCCTCCTCATGCATCTAACCTCATCTCAAGGTGATAAGTCCTCCTCTCCCGGTGAACAAATGAAGGATCCAAGTGCGCCTCCTCTCCTAGATGCACCCCTCCTCCATGAAAATGCCTCTCAAGAAAGAAGGCTAAGAATTCATGGAAATAATCTCCATGCAAGCTCCAAGAAAATGTAAATTCTAACCTTGTACAATATCTACTGCAAACTAATATTCAGAAAAGAACAGAAAATATACAATGGAAAATACACAGAGATTTTTCACTTGGAAACCCAAACCGGGAAAACCAGCATATATTATATTCATACATTGTGTTACATTGTTTACAATACAATATAAATATAGGAGATAGAGGCATCCAAAACCCTAACCCAATGACCTAGATTAGTCCAAAACCCTAATTCCTTAACCGGAAATAGAAAACCATCGACAAAAAACCATGTGCCAAAAAACCATCTAAATGTCATGTGGTCCCGAAAATATGTCGTTCGGTGCGAAATTTTTTTTTCGGGGGCATTGCACCCCCCTCTAACCCCCCTGCACGCCCGATGCAGATGATAAAACACTACTACTCATGCAAAGAATATAACACATACCCAACAGAAAACACAAGATTCTCCTCCAGCTCTCAAGGGTTTTTCTCAAACCCTCATGAAGTGCAGCCTCCTTCTCCTCAAGATTTGTGCCCCTCTTCTCCTCTCCAAAACTCACATGTGAAGAATGAGTCTCCAAAAATCACTTTAGCATCTCTTTAGCCTCCTTGAGCCAACACTAAAATATCAATGGCCTAGATTATATCTAGCCAAGTCTAATCAATGGGCGAGATCTCATCCAAAAATCTCACTAAGGAAACCCACTTTCCTTAGTTTCTTTATGTCTATTAATTCACCCACATTGTGAATTAATTGTCACTTTATGACTTAAGTGACATATTTCACTTTTGACTTAAAACCCCTAAGTCAAAGTAAAATTAGAACCATAAAGTAAAGTATAAGGGTAATAGTCTCCCCCGTTTGTGCTTAGAGACTCATAAGCATATGGGGACCACTTTTCAAGGTACCCAAATCTCAATAGGTTTCAAGACTTAAGGATGTTTGATGTCCTTGCATAATATTTGAGATCGTCTACATTTGCATCAACATTCAATATAATGGATGTCTCATTGTCATCATTCGTTATTGCCATCTATATAATCTTTGTCAGAACTCTCTTGAAATGTCATGGCACTTCCAATACACTCATCACCAATGTCATCTTGCATCGACCTTGCACAGTGAGCAGTGAATGGGGCCAACGTTGGAATTTCTTCAAATTGTGCATGTATGCGTCGAAATTCGACATGGTTAGAGTAGACACATGCCTTGATGGCATGGGAGGGTTTCAAGACTCAAGGATGTTTGATGTCCCCACAGAATCTTTGAAATCATCCATGTTTGCATCACCGTTCATAATGGACGTCTCATTGTCATCATTCATTGTTTCCATCTGTAGAATCTTTGTTGGAACTCTCTTGAAATGTCATGGAACTTCTAATTCACCCACCACAAATGTCATGCACCGACCCTGTATAGTGATCAGTGAATGGGGCCAACTTTGAAATTTCTTCAATATGTTCCTGTATGCGTTGAAATTTGACATGGTTAGACTAGAAACATGCCTTGACGGTATGGGAGGGTTTCAAGACTCAAGGATGTATATTGATGTCCCCGCATAATCTTTGACAGTATGGGAGGGTTTCGAGACTTAAGGATGTTTAATGTCCCCACATAATATTTGAGATCATCCATGTTTGCATCAACGCTCAATATAATGGATGTCTCATTGCCATTGCCATCTATATAATCTTTGTTGAAACTCTCTTGAAATGTCATGGCACTTCCAATACACCCATCACAAATGTCATCTTGCATCGACCTTGCACAATGAGCAGTGAATGGGGCCAATGTTGAAATTTATTCAAACTGTGCATGTATGTGTCGAAATTCGACATGGTTAGACTAGACACATGCCTTGATGATATGGGATGGTTTCAAGACTCAAGCATATCTAATGTCCCCACATAATCTTTGAGATTGTCCATGTTTGCATCAATGTTCATAATGGGCATCTCATTGTCATCATTCGTTGTTTCCATCTGTAGAATCTTTGTTGGAACTCTCTTGAAATGTCATGGAACTTCCAATTCACTCACCACACATGTCATGCACCGACCCCACATAGTGAGCAGTGAATGGGGTCAACGTTGAAATTTCTTCAATATGTGCCTATACGCGTCGAAATTTGACATGGTTAGACTAGACACATGCCTTGATGGTATGGGAGGGTTTCAAGACTCAAGGATGTATATTCATGTCCCAACATAATCTTTGAAATCATACACACTTGCATCAATGTTCATCATGCACGCCTTATTGTCATCCTTCGTCATTCCCTTCTATAGAATTGTTGTCAGAACTATCTTGAAATTTGACATGGAACTTCCAATACACCCATCACAAATGTCATTCATTGACCCACATAGTGAGCAATGAATGGGGCTTCAATCTGTGCTTGTATGCGTTGAAATTTGACATGGTTAGATTAGACACATGCCTTGACAGTATGGGAGGGTTTCGAGACTTAACGATGTTTGATGTCCCTGCATAATATTTGAGATCGTCCATGTTTGCATCAACATTCAATATAATGGATGTCTCATTGTCATCATTCATCATTTCCATCTATAAAATATTTGTTGGAACTCTCTTGAAATGTCATGGAACTTCCAATTCACCCACCACAAATGTCATGCATTGAGCATAGTGAGTAGTGAATGGGGCCAATGTTGAAATTTCTTCAATATGTGCTTGTATGTGTCAAAATTTGACATAGTTAGACTAGACACATTCCTTGAAGGTATGGGAGGGTTTCAAGACTCAAGGATGTATATTGATGTCCCCACACAATCTTTGAGATCATCCACATTTGCATCAACATTCATCATACATGTCTCATTATCATAATTCATCATTCCCTTCTATAGAATCGTTGTCGGAACTATATTGAAATTTGACATTGAACTTCCAATACACCCATCACAAATGTCATGCACTGACCCCACATAGTGAGCAGTGAATGGGGACAACATTAAAATTTCTTCAATCTGTGCCTGTATGCGTCAAAATTTGACATGGTTAGATTAGACACATGCCTTGACGTTATGGGAGGGTTTCGAGACTTAAGGATGTATATTGATGTCCCCACATAATATTTCAGATCATCCACATTTGCATCAACATTCATCATGCATGTCTCATTGTCATCATTTGTCATTCCCTTCTATAGAAGCATTGTCGGAACTATCTTGAAATTTGACATGGAACTTCCAATACACCCATCACAAATGTCATGCATCGACCCCACATAGTGAGCAGTGAATGGGGCCAACATTAAAATTTCTTCAATATGTTCCTCTATGTGTAAAAATTTGACATGGCTAGATTAGACACATGCCTTGACGGTATGGAAGGGTTTCAAGACTCAAGTATCTCTGATTTCCCCACATAATTTTCGAGATCGTCAATGTTTGCATCAACGTTCATTGCCATCATTCATCATTCCATTCTATAGAATATTTGTCAGAAATCTCTTTAAATGTGTTGGAACTTTCAACATGTCCATCACCAATGTCATCCACCACCTCGCACAGTGAGCATTGAATGGGGCCAATGTTGAATTTTCTTCAAAATGTGACTATATGCATTGTAATTTCACATGTTTACACTAGGCACATGCCTTGATGGTATGGGAGGTTTTTAAGACTCAGGGACATCATTCTCTTCATCATTTCCATCATCATCATCATCATATTCATCATGACCCAATTTCGCCATCCATGCTAACAAAGATCAAACCCGACATACCCATCTTTACAACGAAACCTAATAAAGATGCCAATTTCCATGTATTTGTTTGTTTCTTGTGGCATTCTTTGAGATGGTTAATAAACCACGATTCTATTAAGTTGAGACAACCCAAAATAATTTTATAGGGTCCAACATGGAAGTGGTTTAATTGTTAAAGGGTTAGGGATTATATTGGGTGAAGGGCTTATGACATCAATCGACCCTACATGGTTACCAATGAATGATTTCTCCAAACTGTGCCTGTATGTGTCAAAATTTGACATGGTTATACTAGGCACACGTCATTTGATGGTATGTGAGGGTTTCAAGACTCAAGGATGTCTGATGTCCCCACATAATCTTCAAGATCATCCATGTTTCAAGGGGTTAGGGGTTAGATGGTATAAAGGTTAAGGTCTTAGGTTTAAGCTTAGTGAAATATTTCAATTTGTTTTAAAATATAAATTAATGAATAAACTTTGACTACATTAATTAGCCTAATTGTCTGGATTTACATTGATTTACATATACGATATATTTTATTATATTTTTTAACAATTGCTAATAAATGACCACTAGCCATGCTAACTCTTATATGAGTAATCCTAATTTTTTTTGCAAACAATTTATAGAAAAGGTAATTTGTATCATCACAAATAATACCGAAGCATTTCATGAAAGTTTGGGCCATAATACTACCCACTATCCCCTATCCTAGGGAAAACTAAGGAGACTATGTCTCGAGGCCGATAGGTCCTAGCCATGGAGTACCGAGAGCCATATGATTTGAGTTTGGCCCTGGAGGGCCCATCTTTTCTTCAACGCCTCCTATCTATCAGCAACAACAACATCCATCCCATTGGCCCGTGTTTGAAGTAGAAATGGGTCTTTCTCCATGAGGTAATGAGTTCGGGTATCATGGTATGTGTCACTATGATTCTCAAAACATTTGAATATGTGCACTGAATTCTCTTTTTTTTCATGACGTTTGCTTGGAAATTATGCCATTTAACTTGTCCATACCTAGGGGGATGACAGAGTGCCCTAGAAAGTTGGTTTCCTTAGGAATGAGTGGCCACTGGGTAGGTCTATGAAAGTTCATCATCCATTCCTTCCATACTTACCGCTTTTCATCATTATCCCTCTCATCTATCCCCTACATTAGTTCGGGCATTGGGTTTTCCAAGCTAGTAAGGGTTGTACCTTGCCTTGTGGGAAGAAGGGGATAAAGGCCTAGAGGGTAAAAGTAGTTGGAAAAAGTTAAAATCCAAGGTGAAACCTTGAGATGCTTCACCTAGGGATTATCGATAAAGCAATAAAAGGCTTCTTAGCAAGAAAAGGGTACCCGTAAAATAAAATAAAACTCAAGGACTAGTTGGTGGATAGGAGGTCTCATCATGAGCCAACCTATTAGGTCCATGGGAATGTAGCAGCATGAAACTACTATTCATCTAGTCACCAATCCAAGGTAGTGGCTCTTGGTCTCATAACCAAGAGAAAGGGGGTCTCGTCACGAGCCAACCTTCTCATTTCCATGAAATCCTTGTGGGTAACACTACCACCACTGCTCACCACGCCACGATAGTGTCCAATTATTCTCTTGAAAAGAAAAAAACAATAAGATACAGAGTAAAAGGAATTGAATGGGATAGGAAACAATGACTTCCATGACAAGGTGCAACTCACCCTCTACAGAGGCACCCACATGTAAGACCTACATTTCCCTGTCATCACTGCACCCCTTGCCCAAAGATTCACTACACCATCTCATACATTTACATGACCTAGATTGGTATTCACTTGGGAAACACCCCAGACCTAAGGAGGATTCACCTAATAGGACATCCTCAGACCCTCTCCAAACCTCGCTTGTTAAATAGCATAACTTCTTTGAGCATTTGTCTGTGTAAAGGGGGGTTTGATGCACATGTTTGGGTAACTTGATTATTAGATGTGATTGACATTGGTATGATCCCTATGACTTATGAGCCCATGGAGGGAATTCTTGTTGTTTCTGTAGGACCATGCCTGATGGACAGGTACATATGTGGAGATGATTAGTTTGAACCTCCATAGGGATAAAATCCCACCATATGGATGTTGTGACCCCAACCAGGGGTAGAGGGATACAAGAGGCTTGCACCAGAGAAAAGGGAGGACGTTCCACCAGAGACACTTTGGCAGGTCTAGACCTAGGGGGGTATTTCCCTCCCACCATGACGTTGGCCCTTGAAGGCCCCTAGCATCATCATATTGAGCCTTGATGTCATCTAGTTAGGGTTTTGGCATGAGGACAACCTGGTTAGCACTTGTGGCAGCTTATGAGGCCTTTTGAGGCCTAATGTTTCACTTTGGAGGCCTAGCGTTCCATGAGGGGGCCTAACGTCACCATAGGAGGGGCATGATGTCATCCCTAAAAGATAAAATTAAGGTTTTAATTGTTAATTTTATGTAAAATTGGATTTTTGATGCAAACTGGCCATGCCGACCTTTTTTTGACCTAAAATGTAATTAAAGGTCATGATTATTGTATAAATAAAGGAAAAATATCTTGTATTTTTCATGATCTTTCACTCACACAAGTGTGAGGTCTGAAATTCGACCTCTTTTAAGGCTTATTGGTTGAACAAAGTGGTGCGCAACTCTTGGAGAGAGCTTATCTTTGTGTATTTTTTCATTTTCGTGGTGGAAAGTCTTCAACTAGGGTTTGCGACTAGATTATTCTTGGTGAAGTAAGTAGAAATATTCAATCCTCCTTTATTTTGAATGGTTATGGTGCATTTACTTGTTCATTTATAAGATTATGAAATTTCTAGTGTGAAACCCTAGGAGAAAAGCACATGTTATTGTCCTTTTTCTTTAAAACTCTTCACCTACTTGATTTTTCTAGAAGACACCTCCCTTGAAGGATATACTAGAGTCCTACTTTAGTAGCACTCTAGTACTATTTCTTCATTAAGATTTCATACTTTTATTTCAATCTTGATCTAAATAAGAAGGAAAATCGCTAGGGCCTAGGGTTACCTACTTCCTAACAACTTTTCCTTCTAGGGCTTTGGATGATTGAGGCCTTAGGTTACTAACACCTCAACCATCCTCCCTCTTCCTTTAGCTCACCCATTATCATTTGTTTCCCTCTAATAATTACCGCTACAATAGTGACTCCATTTACCCTAAATGCACTAGTTCATACCTTACAAGTGGCTGATTGACTAAAACAACATTTAAACCACTTACTTCAAGATCTTTACTAACCATTTCTAACCTTAGATTGGACTAACCTACTAACTATATTGTTGTTTTTGCAAAAGAGTGCTACAATCATCTATAACAACAACAAAATTGCCTTAGCTGATGTTACATTGCCTTCTTTGCTTCTGACAAATACTAGCATTTTGCCAAGTTTAAGTTATCATTTTCTTGAAGCTTTATTGAGGCATAATTGTGAAGCTATTACTATATATACATTGTTGTTATTAATATTTATGTTGCTTCATCTTCTATATCATGTTATTCTTTTTATCAAAGTTTATGGTTTTATGAAGCACTAACATCAATTGGTACTTGCAAATAATATTTTTCTTGTTGTCCTGTTCTTGGCAGGTCCACTTGAATAATACTTTGCTTCATCTTTTTAAAACCTTTGGGACTTTCTGATTAGAGTGACCTATGGGAGGGGTGGTATTTTCTTGATACTCTTACCTTATCCTTCTCAAATCCCCAGGTCACCGGGGACGTCTCCCCTGGGGCACTACTCCTAAAGAGAAAGAGGTGTCTTATTTAGGTGACAATTATAGGAAAACCTCCTGTTAAGACAGTTTATTCTTCACTTGCCTTTGGATTTTGGGCAAGTACAAATTGTGCGATAAAATTTTGGTGCCATTTCCAGGGAACACTGAGTCAATTCTCCTCAAAGACGACACTTTTTCAGTAAGCCTTTCCTCAAAATCCTTCATTTTACAAAGCTTACCTGGTGAATCCACTGAGGGTGATCCCCTCATCCCTTTGATAATCTCAAGAAGATTGTCTTGCGACTCCACTGATGACGACTCATAGCGGACGTTAATACACAATTTCTTCTCCTTTAGTTCCTATTGTCCCCATGGCCCCTCCTAAATGGTCTCCCGAAGAACTTTTTGGCCCTTTGGACGTAGCTAACACCCAAGGTGGATTACATGATCTCCCAAAAAGAGTCGATTCCTAGATACCTAGATTTGCGGGAGAAGTGGGGTGTTATGGCAACTCACATTGGACTAAATTTTGTGATGGGTATGAGTTTCATCAATCATGAGAAGAAAACCCTGACACGTTTAAGGGACTTTTCTTGAACTCACGCACCAAGAGTTCCAGAACCTAGATAAACAAAATCCCAAGCGGAAGGCTCAAAACCCCTGAAGATTTGAAATGAGATTTCATGAAGAGATGGGGTAAAGAAGAAAGTATGGCCTCCTTTTATTCTCAATACCTTGAAGTTTGCAAACGAACCGACAAAGACGTTAGGAAATTCAATGATAGGTTCAAAACTCTCATTAGCAAACTTCAGCCCAATTTTCTCCCAAAGAGTGCTATTCTCCAACATTACCTTAACTACTTAGAAGGAACTTTACAATTTTCCCTCAAGGATCGATTACCTACAAGCCTGGAAGAAGCTCAAGATGTTGCCTGCCAGATTGAAGATAATCTTAAGTTCAACGATTCTATCCATCAGGTCAAATTTTTGAACAATAATGACATTTGGGAGTTGAATAATGAAAGCATGGGAGGACTAGAGCATGACCTCCCAGAGATTCTAGAGGTAGAAAACAATACTTTCCCTAGGAAATGGAGCACAGGTTTCTCAAACATGAAAGATGCCTTAATTTTTTCAAAACAACATGAACCCTCTAAAGATCTAGGTACCTCTAAGACATCACTCAGTTAGAAAGGTCACTATCACAAACCCAAAAGCCTCTTTCTATGAGACTTCCTCAAACAATAAAATCTTATCCTCCAAAAGAACAAATTTGTCCAAACACATTGAACCTACGAAATGTTGCAATACAAGAAGATGATCCTAAGTATTTATCATGCAAGGACTCCCATTTTGAATGTTATCACCCAAAGGCTACTAATGAGAAATGTAATTATGTATATTTCATATTTACCTTTTTCACGCCAAATCAAATCCAAGAAAATCATGACATGAGGAAGCCTACGATTGAATACTTGGGCCAAACAAGTGAGGACTCAAGGGTAAAACTTGAAGATCCCCAGGTGTATGCTCACAATCTACCCCAACATTTCCCAAAACCTAGCAATGATAGGACCAACTTGAGCATCAATATGGCTTATATCTTACAAAAAGTCAAAAGGATTCGTGGAATGTTGGAAATCCCTTCTTTGACAAAACAAATCCCAGATGACCAGTTGTTGTTCAAAGAAGCTTCCACACTATTACAAACTGATCATTTTGAGAAAAATGAGGAAACACCCTTTCTCACTTCCTTGCTAATAGATGACCTATATCTTCACAATTGCATGCTTGAATCCAAGTCATCTGTAAATATGATGTGTTTGAAGGTTATGAAACAATTGGGGCTGGAAGCTACATGGCCCTCTCCGACGTTCATATATTTGAGTCAAAGGGGATAAAGGTCTACGGCTTGATGGAAGGTCTTCAAGTGCACCTTGCTGACTACCCTGATTTACCCATCATAATGGATGTCGTTGTTGTCGATATACCTGGCACTTGGGGAATGATATTATCTAGGGAATGGGCTACTACTTTAGGTGGGAGTCTACAGATGAACTTGTCCTATGCAACTATTACCATCAGGGACCAAGATTGCACAACCTTGCATAACAGGCCAAAGAGAATGGAATACATCGAAAGGTGTAATCATGGACACAATGAATACAACTCCGTAGATCCATGCTTATTTCAAGGTTTTCCCACTCTTCCCTTGATAGAAGAATACAATATTAATGAGATAACATGGACCAAGGGAAAGGGAGACCAGAATATTCCTAGCAATCACAAGGAAAACATTGCACTAGGTAATAACGAGATGTTACTTTTTCACGAAACATCTAGCAAGTCAGATGTCATGCCAGAGATGTTGAGGTTCTCATGCGCTCTATGGTGAGAACATGTCCCCGATTTGGAGCCATATGTTATCCCCTATCCTAGGGATAACTAAGGAGATTATGTCTCGAGGCCCACATGTCCTAGACATGGAGTACCGAGAGCCATATGACTTGAGCTTGGCCTTGGAGGGCCCATATTTTCTTCAACGCCTCCTATCTATCAACAACAACAACATCCATCCCATCGGCCTGGTTCTGAAGTAGCAATGGGTCTTGCTCCATGAGGTAATGAGTTCGGGTATCATGGTATGTGTCACTCTGATTCGCAAAACATTTGAATATGTGCATTGAATCCTCTTTTGTTTCATGATGTTTGCTTGGAAATTATGCCATTTAACTTGTCTATACCTGGGGGGGATGACAAAGTTCCCTAGAAAGTTGGTTACCTTAGGAATGAGTTTCCACTGGGTGGGTCAATGAAAGGTCATCATCCATTCCTTCCATACTTACAACTTTTCATCATTATCCCTCTCATCTAAACCCTACATTGGTTCGGGCATTGGGTTTGCCAAGCTAGTAAGGGTTGTACCTTGCCTTGTGGGGAGAAGGGGATAAAGGCCCACAGGGTAAAAGTAGTTAGAAAAAGTTAAAATCCAAAATGAAACCTTGAGATGCTTCACCTAGGGATTCCCAAGAAAGAAATAAAAGGAAGAAAGCAATAAAAGGTTTCTGAGAAAGAAAAGGGGAACCGTAAAATAAAATAAAACTCAAGGCCTAGTTGGTGGATAGGAGGTCTCATCATGAGTCGACCTATTAGGTCCATGGGCATGTAGCGGTATGACACTACTATTCATCTGGTCACCAAGCTAGTGTAGAGGCTCTTGGTGGCATAGCCAAGAGAAAGGGGGTCTCATCATGAGCCAACCTTTTCATTTCTATGAAATGCTTATGGGTAACACTGTCACCATTAGTCACCATGCCCGGACATTGTCCTCCAACTATTCTCTTGAAAAGAAAAAGCAATAAGACAAAGAGTAAAAGGCATTGAATGGGCTAGGAAGCAATGACATCCATGACAAGGTGCAGATCACCCTCTATAGAGGCACCCACATGTAAGAGCTACATTTCCCTGTCATCACTACACCCCTTGCCCAAACATTCCCTACACCATCTCATATATTTACATGACCTACATTGGTCTTCACTTGGGAAACACCCCACACCTGAGGAGGATTAGCCCAATAGGACATCCTGAGACCCTCTCCAAACCTGGCTTGTTAAATAACATAACGTCTTTGAGCATTTGTTTGGGTAAAGGGGATTTTGATGCACATGTTTGGGTAAGTTGATTATTAGATGTGATTTACATTGCTATGATCCCCGTGACTTATGATCCCATGGGGGGCGTACTTTTTGTTGCTGCAAGAGCATGCCCGATGGACATGTACATATGGGGAGATGATTAGTTCATACCTCCATGGGGTTAAAATCCCACCAGATGGATGTTGTGGCCCCCGCCAGGGGCAGAGGGATACTAGAGGCTTGCATCGGAGAAAAGGGAGGACGTTCCAGTAGAGACACTTTAGCAGGTCTAGACCTAGGGGGTTCTTTCCCTCCCACCATGACGTTGGCCCTTGAAGGCCCCTGACGTCATCATATGGAGCCTTGACGTCATGCAATTAGGGTTTTGGCATGAACGTGTGGCAACTTATGAGGCCTTTTGAGGCCTAGCGTTCCATGAGGGGGCCTAACGTCACCATAGGAGGGGCATGGCATCAACCCTAAAAGACAAAATTAGGGTTTTAATTGTTAATTTTATGTAAGACTGGATTTTTGATGTAAATTGGCCATGTCGGCCTTTTTTTGACCTAAAATGTAATTAAAGGTCACGATTATTGTATAAATAAGGGAAAAATCTCTTATATTTTTCATGATATTTCACTCACACAAGTGTGAGGTCTGAAATTTGGCCTCTTTTAAAGCTTATTGGTTGAACTAAGCAGTGCACAACTCTTGGAGGGAGCTTATCTTGGTGTATTTTTGCATTTTCATGGTGGAAAGTCTTCAACTAGGGTTTGTGACTAGATTATTCTTGGTGAAGTAGAAATCTGTAATCCTTATTTATTTTTAATGGTTATGGTGCATTTTCTTGTTAATTTATAAGATTATGAAATTGGTAGTGTGAAACCTTAGGAGAAAAGCACATGTTATTGTCCTTTTTCTTTAAAACTCTTCACCTACTTGATTTTGCTAGAAGACACCTCCCTTGAAGGATAGAGTTGATCCCTACCTTAGTAGCACTCTAGTACTATTCCTTCATTAAGCTTTCATACTTTTATTCCAAGCTTGACCTAAAGAAGAAGGAAAATTGTTAGGGCCTAGGGTTACCTACTTCCTAACAACTTTTTCTTCTAGGGTTTTGGATGATTGAGGCCTTAGGTTACTAACACCTCAACCATCCCCCCTCTTCCTTTAGCTCACCCATTATCATTTGTTTCCCTCTATGAATTTCCATTGAAATAGTGACTCCATTTACCTTAAAGGCACTAGTTCATACTTTACAAGTGATTGATTGACTAAAACAACCTTTAAACCATCTACTTCAAGATCTTTACTAACCATTTCTAACCTTAGATTGGGCTAACCTACTAACTCTTTTGCTGTTGTTGCAAAATATTGCTACAATATTCTATAACAACAACAAAATTACATTAAAAACAAGTTTTAAAGATGATTTTACATTGCCTTCATTGCTTCTGACAAATACTATCATTTTGACAAGTTTAGGTTATTATTGAAACTTTATTGAGGCATAATTGTGAAGCTATTGCTATATATATTGTTGTTATAAATATTTATGTTGCTTCATATTCTATATCAACTTATGCTTTTATCAAATTATATGGTTTTATGAAGCACTAACATCAATTGGTACTTGCAAATAGTATTTTTCTTATTATTTTCGGGATTAACTGCATAGTGTAAGTCATTAATCTATGACCCATATTCATGAGTATTAGTCGCAACTGACTAATAATTCTCATGATTTGAATAGTCCACTTAGCACTCATTGCATCAGGTGATGCTCACAAGGGTGAAGAAATGGGATTGAAACCAACGAAATGAATCGCATAGTATTTTTCTTGTTGTCTTGTTCTGGGAAGGTACACTTAAATACTACCTTGCTTCATATTGTTAAAACCTTTGGGACTTTCTTATCAGAGTGACTTGTGAGAGGACTGTGATTTTCTTGATACTCTTAGCTTAGCCTTCTCAAATCCCCATGTCACCGGGGACGTCTCCCTTAGGGTACTACTCCTAAAGAGAAAGAGGTGTCTTGCTTAGGTGGTAGTGATAGGAAAACCTCATGTTACGCCAATTTATTGTTCACTTGCCTTTGGCATTTGGGAAAGTACAAATTGCACTATAACATTTTGGCACCATTGCCAAGGAGCACTGAGTCAATTCTCCTAAGAAACGACACTTTTTCGGTAAGCCGTTCCTCAAAATCCCAACTCCACTGAGGGTGATCCCCTCATCCCTTTGATAATCTCAAGAAGATTGTCTAGTGACTCCACTGATGGCGACCCATAGTGGACGCCAGTACACACTTTCTTCTCCTGTAGTTCCTATTGTCCCCATGGCCCCTCCTAAATGGTCTCCCGAATAAATTTTTGGCCCTTTGGACGTAGCTAACACCCAAGGTGGATTATATGATCTCCTGAAAAGAGATGATTCATGGATACCTAGATTCTCGAGAGAAGTGGGATCTTATGGAAACTCACATTGGAATAAATTTTGTGAGGGGTATGAGTTTCATCAATCAAGAGTAGAACACCCTGACACGTTTATGAGACTTTTCTTGAACTCACTCACCGGGAGTGCCAGAACCTAGATTAACAAACTCCCAAGAGGAAGCTTCAAAACCTCTGAAAGTATGGCCTCCTTTTATTCTCAATACCTAGAAGTTTGCAAACGAATCGACGAAGATGTTAGGGAATTCAATGATAGGTTCAACACTCTCATTAGAAAACTTCAACCCAATTTTCTCCCATAGAGCGCTATTCTCCAACATTACCTTAACTCCTTAGAAGGAACTTTACAATTTTTCCTCAAGGATCGATTACCTACAAGCCTGTAAGAAGCTCAAGATGTTGTCTGCTAGATTGAAGAGAATATTAAGTTCAACGATTCCATCCATCAGGTCAATTTTTTGAACAATGATGACATCTGGGAGCTGAATAAGGAAAGCATGGGAGGACTAGAGCATGACCTCCCAAATATTCTAGAGGTAGAAAACAATACTTTCCCTAGGAAATGGAGCATAGGTTTCTCAAACATGAAAGATGCCTTAATTTTTTCAAAACAACATGAACCCTCTAAAGATCTAGGTACCTTTGAAGAGATCACTCAGTTAGAAAGGTCACTATCAGAAACCCAAAATCCTCTTTCTATGAGAGTTCCTCAAACAAAAAAATCTCATGCTCCAACAGAACAAATTTGTCCAAACACTTTGAACCTATGAAATGTTGCAAGACAAGAAGATGATCCTAAATATTTATCATGTAAGGATTCCCATTTTGGACGTTATCACCCAAAGGCTACTCACGAGAAATTTAATTATGTAGATTCCATATTTACCTTGTTCACGCCAAATAAAATCCAAGAAAATCAAGACACAAGGAAGCCTAGGATTTAATACTTGGGCCAAACAAGTGAGGACTCAAGGGTAAAGCTTGAAGAGCCCCAGGTGTATGCTGGCAATATACTCCAACATTTCCCAAAACCTAGCAATGATAGGACCAACCTGAGCACCAGTATGGCCTATATCTTACAAAAAGTCAAAAGGATTCGTGGAATGTTGGAAATCCCTTCTTTGACAAAAAAATCCCAGATGACCAACTATCGTTCAAAGAAACTTCCACACTATTAGAAATTGATCATTTTGAGAAAAATGAGCAAACACCCTTTCTCACTTCCTTGCTAATAGATGACCTATATCTTCACAATTGCATGCTTGAATCTGAGTCATTTGTAAATATGATGAGTTTGAAGGTTATGAACCAATTGGGGCTGGAAGCTACATGGCATTATACCGACATTTATATATTTGAGTCAAAGGGGATAAAGGTCTACGACTTGATGGAAGGTCTTCAAGTGCACCTCGCTGACTACCCTGATTTCCCCATCATAATGGACGTCATTGTTTTTGATATACCTGACACTTTGGGAATCATATTATCTAGGGAATGGGCTGCTACTTTAGGCGGGAGTCTACATATGGACTTGTCCTACGCATCTATTCTTGTCAGGGACCAAGATTACATCACCTTGCATAACAAGCCAAAGACAATGGAACACATCGAAAGGTTTAATCATGGACATAGTGATTACAACTCCATAGATCCATGATTATTTCAAGGTTTTCCCACTCTTCCCTTGAGAGAAGAAGACAATATTAATGAGATAACATGGATCAAGGGAAAGGGTGACCATAATATTCCTAGCAATCATAAGGACAACATTTCACTAGGTAATAACGAGATGCTACATTTGCACGAAACATACATAAGGGATATTTCTTTGGTGGGACCCCACCACATCGTTCTGGAGCAAGAAAGAGATACAAATTGGGGTGATTATCTTGACGATGCCTTTGACATCTCTAAAGACTGGGATGACTATTTTTCTACACAAGAAGATTATTATTTGATAAGGTTTAGAAGGAAAGGAGTTGACTTCGTCAAATGGAAAGGGCATGATGAACATTCGTTGACTGAGCCAAACCAAGAAGATGTACTATTCACAAAACCCCACCCCCCTCCCTTGACACAATACATCGGAGTACACAAAGTAGTTGATTCTGAAGGAGGGGACTACAAGCAAGGAGATTTGGTTTTAGAGTGGGATACAAAGATGGGGGAGCCTAATAATATTAAGGGATGCACAAAGTTTTGGCTTGGACCTTTTAGAGTCGGGATGAAGTCAATCAATGATGCCTACTATCTATCCATGTTGGAAGGAAGAAGACATCCATTACCGATTAGTGGACACCTCCTTAAACCCCACCATGGGGCAAAGACTTGACTTCACGAGTAAGTATAGGTAAGTAGGTAGGCATTTGCATTCATTGTATATACCATGTGCATATCATGTTAGAGTAGTGAAGTTTTTAATTTCATTTCCATTCATATATATGATTGCTTACTTTTATTTCATTGTATCATATGTGAGCCAGGGGTTATATCACCACCCCAAAAGATTACTAATCATTTTGTTGAGATTCGAGCAGGTCACAGGTCATGCCAGAGATGCTGAGATTCTCATGCGCTCTACAATGAGCACATGTCCCCAAGTTGGAGCTAGATGTTATCCCCCATCCTAGGAATAACTAAGGAGATTATGTCTCGAGGCCCACAAGTCCTAGACATGGAGTACCGAGAGCCATTTAACTTGAGCTTGGTCCTGGAGGGCCCATATTTTTTTTCAGCGTCTCTTATCTATCAACAACAACAACATCCATCCCATTGGCCTGGTTCTGAAGTAGCAATGGGTCTTCCTCTACAAGGTAATGAGTCTGGGTATCATGTTATGTGTTACTTTGATTTTCAAAACATTTGAATATGTGCATTGAATTCTCTTTTGTTTCATGACGTTTGCTT
>ML816128.1:98904-113002 GCA_009831015.1 Picea engelmannii | reverse complement strand
TGGCAGGGATGACCTCTCACTCTGGGTGGGTAAACCCACCTTTAATTAATTTTGGGTCTTCAATAATAACTGTTGGGGCCGACTTCTTATTCTAACCTTTATGATTGTCCGATGACCAATCCACAAAAGGGGATTTGGTCCTTATACAATTACCGACATGATTAATCCACAATGGGAATTAATACTAATAATAAAATAACAATAATAATAAGAATTCTCTTTGCAGTTACATTATTTCAACATCTAGGAATGTTGTAAATGACCATGTAGGACATCTCTGAAATTTTTGCGGAATTCCGTTGAGTCTAGTTGTCCTAGGAAAAGGTTTTCTTTTCATCTTGAATTGTTGCACATTACATTGCTGCCTTTGCATCATAGGCTAGATCTTTCCCCATAACCTCCTAACTAATTACAACCAACTCCTAGAATCAAACGTTAATCTCATATAGTAAGTAGGGTCTACCCTCCTTGGCTTCCCTAGGAGTAAGCCTAGATGAAAGAGGTTCAAGTCAAAGTGACAGCGTGGGATTTGAACCTAGACATTGTGCCTCCAAGGGAACACTAAGTGAGCATGAATTAGCTCACATTTGCAAGTGTGTATAAGGACGAAAACAATATTAACATTATTTAGTGGATAAGGGGTGTGATTTTCATTGAAAGTTTGCATTGCATTGAATGCTTTTCATGTGGGTTGGGTCTCCCTAGACTAAGAAATAAAAATTAACTCCTAGATCATCTAATCAACCTTAACATAGTTAAGTAGGGTCTACCCCCCATGGCTTCCCTAGAAGTGAGCCTAGACGGAAGAAGTCCAAATCGAGGTGACGATGAGTTTGGACTTAGCCTTGTGCCTCCAAGGACACACCAAGTGGGTTGGAGACTTATCCATGCTAATAAGTGTGTATAAGGATGACACAAAGCCTAAAGTTCACAAGTTTACCCTTGACCTTGACAACAAACAAAAGAGACAAAGAAACAAAAAGATTCTTTAGAAGTTACAAGACAATCTGAGCCTTGAACCTAACCAAACACAGTCAACAGAGACCCTAGAGAACTCAGGAAGATCTGAGAATCCAAGAGCTTCCTAATAGGAAAGAAAAGTCTTTGGAAAAAACTCTTCCAAGACCACCGCGATGCGCACTGTGCATGGCCAGTCTGCGTATGTACGCAGACTGTGTATAATGCAATATGCATATGTACGTGTGTTGTACAGAGAACAGGGCGTGTACACCTCTGCAAATTTTCAAAAATAAAAAGTTTGGACAGACAACTTAAGCAAGGGAAGCTGGTAGGCACCTGGAAGGTGACCAAAGACCCAACTTGACTCAAAACACTCAAAAAATTCAGAAAGAAACTGAAAATCAAATCAAACCAAGATCTGCCACTAAGACCCTAGAGAGACTCCCCAGTGGAGTCACCAATTCTGCTATGGGGAAAATTCCCCCTAAACTGGGTCTAAGGAACAGGCAGAGCGATAACCCCCTAAAAGACTGCCTTATCTCTAATCTACAACAACAAAAATCTAGACTAAGTGATAAGAGAGAGGGAAGAGAAGGTTAGGAAGAGCACCTTGAATCCTTTCGGTTGATGTAGACCTCTTCCACTTGCTGTTGCCTCTTAGATCACATATCTCCTCCCAAATCTAACCTGCAACAGACCAAAAACACAACATAACAACATATACAATCTCTAGTAATCACTTAATAACCTAAATATGTAAATGATCAAATAGATAGGAACATATACACGTAAAGTTTTGGGACAAAGATAATCTCTGTTATTCATAAACAAGATGAAAGGTTATAATATTTTGTTGCTGACATTGCTCCACGAACCAAGTCCGGGCTCCTCTTTCGTGACTCAAAGTGCACCAATCCCACATAGAATTCTGACAACCAACATGCCAACATGGGAAGAAGGTGTTAAGGTTTAAGATATTATTAGAGTTCTTTGCATTTCATTAGATAACAATAGCATAGATAGGATCACTGATAAATACACAATCATAGGAGACGCATCATTTATCCTGGGAAACCCTCATGGGGAAGAAAACCCAACAAAATCTTCCTTATTATAGATAGCCAATACAATGCCAAGAGATAACTCAAACAAATACAGAAAGTCCTCTCCCAAGAATGCGCTTCTCTCTCTCTCTTTCTTCTCCAACTACAACTCTAAACTTGTCTCTTGATGAACAAGTGAGTGTGTGTCTAAATGAGGTGCTAGCCTCCTTATTTATACAATTCTGGCACGTGTGGAGGTGTCTTTTCACTAGTAGGGCCGACTTGTTCTTCTGGGTGGTTATAACCACCTTTAATATGTATTCTGCAGTTGACTTCTTATTCTGCCTACTACAATTATGTTTTGACCAATCTACAAAAGGGGATTTGGTCATTTACTATAGCCGACATGATCAATTCACAATAGGGGATTGATCTAATGAATAATACATCAATAATAATTAGAATACTCTTTGCAGTTACATTATTTTAACACTCCCCCTTAACAAGAAGGGTATTCTACAACAACATCAGGTGAGAGAGAGGACAACATCATCAACATCATTAGGTGGGTGAGAGGACAACATCATCAACAACATCTTGGAACACTGATTGGCATATCTATAAATCATCAGAAGTTTTTCTCATTGACAACATTGTCATTCTCAATGGAATGAAATCATCATCTACATCAATATGGATTAGTATAAAACTAATACATCATCATCACCACAACACAAGGTTGGTCACATCATCACAGCACGAGGTTGGCACATCATCATAGAATGAGGCTAGTACATCATCACAGCACGACGCTGGCACTACACAAAAATTAAGCTGGAATCACAACACAACAATTAAGATAAAATATCAACACAACAATTAAGCTGGCAGCACAACACTTCGCTGGCATCTCAACACAACAATTAAGTTGGAATCAACAATCAAGTTGAAATCTCAACACAACAATTAAGCTGGCAGCACAACACTTGGCCGGCATCTCAACACAACAATTAAGCTGGAAGCACAACACTAGGTTGGCATATCAACACAACACTACTCCGCCTTTCGAGGGAGGTCCTTTCGGACTATACCAAGCTTATCTCGAAAGTGCTCAAACTTTACACGACATAGAGGCTTGGTCAACACATCGACAACCTGGTCATCCGTGCTAACGTACTGGAGCTTTATGGCTCCTCTCTGCACCATGTCACATATGTAATGGTATCAGATCTCTATGTGTTTCGACTTATCATGAAATACATGATTCTCTGTCATCTTTATGCAGCTCTGGTTGTCACATAGGATTGTGGTTGCTTCCATATCTAGGTCGAATAGACCTGTCAACAACTTTCGAAACCTTATAGCTTCACAGCTGGCAGAACATGCGGCAATGTACTCTACTTCCATTGTACTGAGAGAAACACTTGATTGCTTCCTACTTTGCCATGAGATCATGGCTAATCCCAAACTGAAATAACATCCTGAAGTGCTCTTCCTGTCAGAGACACTTCCATCCCAATATGAATCAGTGTACCCACTCAGTGTGAAATCATGATCTCCATCATAGCTGAAATCACAATCTAATGTACCCTTAAGGTACCTCATCGCATGTTTTGCAACAACTAGGTGAACAAGTCTGGGTTCTAGCATAAACTGACTCAAAGTGTTCACGGCAAAACATATATCTGGTCTGGTGTTCGTTAGATACATCAACGATCCAATGACCTGTCTATACAACATGGCATCAATCAAATCTGACGAAGTGTTGACCAATAGATTCAACTTCGTTTCCATGGGTGTATTCATGGACTTGCACTCCACATGTCGAATATCTTCAGGATTTCGACTGCATACTTCCCTTGGTTAAGGAAGATTCTCTCTGTGCTTTGCCAAACTTCAAGACCTAAAAGATAATGCATTTAGGTCTTCCATCAAACTCTATGGCGAGATTCTTCTACAATCTGTGATGAGATTTTCTTCATCTTTGTCAGAGATACATCATCTACAAATAGTAGTAACATCACTGGCTCTTCATTCATAACCTTGAGATAAAGGTTAGAATCAACTTTACTCTTGGTAAATCCCAAGATCGTCAGGAAACTATCAATTCTTCCATACCAAGCTCTAGGATCTTGCTTCGACACGTACAAAGCTTCCTTCAACTGGTAGACATGAGTCTTTCTTTATTCAATCTTTAAATTAAAGTTTCTCATTACATTGTACCAATCTGGTACACTTGCTTAGCGACAACTCAATCTGCACAAACATGTGCTAGCTCTATGTGCTTTCTATAAGGCACTATCTGTCTCAGTGTCTAGGAGTATGTCCTCTACTCTCTCTTCAACGGTTCCTTCTGGAATCTGGGACTCTACACATGCAACTGCTCTGAGGCTGAGAATGACTGCTTCATTCTCACTGTGGTTGCTAAAATCTGAGAGTAACACCTCTTATTCTATCACGACAACGGTTTCATCTGAAACTGAGAGTGGCTCAATAATTGATACTGAAGATAGCTCTTCTTCTTTCATGGAGGTAACTCTATCTTACATTTTAGTCATGTCTCCATGACCCAACTAATGTACTGCACCAACTGCCACTTAATTTTTAAATATGGGGATTGCTCCCCCTGCATCTCATACTATATATGAATTATAGTTGTTCTGGTTGTCTTCATAACTATTGGACTATTTCTTCAATTTCTGGAGTAAGTGTCTCATCATAGTATTCTCCCTCTTGCTGGGAGAATCCTCTAGACACACATCAAGATTTTTACATCTACAACATGCTTGATCTGTATAGATCAATCTTGTAAGTCAATACTGACTTCTCTTCAAGTGTCACAGAAGAATCCATATTCTAGTCTTTCTGACTTGCTTCCTTCTCTGTTATTGAAACAAGGGAATCTTCCCAGGAGATTTCATATCTCCTAGAAGTTTTTGAAGCTACGATCTAGTCTTCTTACGACATCTATCTCCCATTCTTGAGAGTTATCTCTTCATCTGATCCTTTCTGAGATCAGGCTTACTCTCGATTTCTTCTGAGTTTATAAGGACTTCACCATCTCATACATGGTATACTTGGTGTTGAATATCAAGTCTAAAGATGAAAGACATAGTCAGGCTTCAAACGAGATCTTCTTCCTGTTCTAATGTTTGGTCATCTTTGGAGCCTTCTACTCCTTTCAATCAATCTTTATATGAGATACTCTGAATCTCAAGAGATAGCTTCTTCTTCATCTTCTTTGGTATACGAGTGTATATGGTCATGTACATAGTTTGCTTCATGTCTCATATAATATGTTGTCTTCAACAACCTTCACTTATAGCTTCCTCAGGGTTATCACCCGTGACCTGAAACAAGGTCAACAAAACAACAAGCAAGAATAATACTCTTTTGACAATAAATCAATAGCACAAATAATCATCACATTATCTCCCTTAAAGCTATCACTTGTGACCTGTCTGAAGCAAAGATCAAAAGTAAGAAATACAATACAGAATAAGGTCAACACTCTTATAGTTTTGTGATCAAACATTCCTCCATGGAAACCTTGAACTAACACAAGAGGTTTCTCCTAGAGGAGATGTTAGTTGTATCATGTAAATAAATACATTAAGCATTTATCTCAATATGCTCACATGCTACGAAGCACTATAGTGCTTTCTTGACACTTGCACGTTTTGAATCTTAGCAACTTAATCATTCAAACCTGGAACCTGAAGTTTTGTTCTCAAGAATGAGTGTGTTTCTTTTCTTCCAAGTCTCCTTCACTCAAGATGACAAGTGTTTTCTTCAACCTGTCTTCTGTACTAGGACAACATGCTATCTTGACAGAAGCTTGGGTTAGAGAATAAGCTCTATGACATCTACTTTAATCCATCTAATATTTTGACCAATGGTTAGTATGATGGTCATAAGTTCAATATGCAACACTGTCATAACAACTAGATGTATATCAGAATAAACAAACCTGAGTTGCATTATTCTTCGGAATGTGTTGGATCTTGAGATCCTTCTGGATCTATGGCAAGAGATCCCTTCTCCTACAAATACCCTTTAACGTTTAACAATTTAAACATATGTGAGTACATACCTCTGATAGCATTTGTAGGTAGTGGCACCATCTGGTAGCAGTGGTAATGATCACCAACTCTTAAAAACTTCAAGGGTGACTGTAACTGGTACTACGGTTGATACTTCAACTAGTACTGCAACTACAACTAGTTCTGAGACTGCAATTGCAACTGCAACTTAGGGTTTTATGAGGAAACCCTAATTTTTCAAACTTTGAATTTTAAAATTCTGATCCAAGGGATAGATGCGCTGAGCCGAGGCAGTTTGATTTTTGAAAACCCAACTTTTACCCCCTCAAACTTGACCAACGGATTTCTAGACTGGTGCTTCTGGTACCGGTGAAAACTAGGGTTTCACTTTTCAGGAGATCTGCCCATTGAAAAGGTGCGATGAAGGTGCCAAAGAACTCCTTGGGTTAGGGCACACTTTTCTAGATGGTTTTGAGGCTGAAACTCTTCTTTAATAAAAAGCCCTAATTTGCATGTACAACAACAATGACGTTTTTCTCTTTTTCTTGTGAAAGATGCTCTCTTCAGCTTAGCTCTGATACCATGTTAAGGTTTAAGCTATTATTAGAGTTATTTTCATTTCACTAGATAATAATAGCATAGATAGGATCAATGAGAAATACACAATCAAAAGAGACACATCATTTATCCTGGGAAACCCTCATGGGGGAGAAAACTCAGCAAAAAATTCCTTATTATAGATAGCCAATACAATGCCAAGAGATAACTCAAACAAATACAGAAATTACTCTCCCAAGAATGCGCCTCTCTCTCTCTCTCTTTCTTCTCCAACTGCAGCTCCGAACTTGTCTCTTGATGAACACGTGAGTGTGTGTCTAAATGAGGTGCTAGCCTCCTTATTTATACAATTCTGGCACTTGTGGAGGTGTCTTTTCACTACCAGGGCCGACTTCTTCTTCTGGGTGGTTATAACCACCTTTAATATATATTCTAGGGACGACTTCTTATTCTACCTATTACAATTATTTTTTGACCAATCCGCAAAAAGGGATTTGGTCATTTACAACAACCGACATGATCAATCTGCAATAGGGGATTGATCTAATGAATAATACATCAATAATAATTAGAATACTCTTTACAGTTACATTATTTCAACAGAAGGAAGGGTTGCATAGGGAGAATGGATGGAAGGGAAAGTTGAGGATAAAACTCAGAGCAAGATGCAAAACTTGGGCCAAGAGAGGGAAAGGATTTTGGCAGAGTTTTCTTGTTTCCTTGTTCATATGTTCAAATGATCCTTCTAGACCTCTTTTTATATGAGAAAAAGATGATTATCCGGTTTGGGGAAGGGCTACAGGGGGTAAAATGGTTATGAAACCTTTCATACCTTGTAAACTCTACCGAAATACGCACAATTTTATATTTTTTGCATTTTTTGGGAGTAAACGCGGGCTGACTAGCATGCACCACACATATGTATGCAGACAGATCAGCATGCAACACGCGTATGTACGCATGATGATAGTGCAGTAGGACGCGTACATTATCCAAAAAGTTGTTTTTTGAAGGGAACCTCAGCAGTATGATTGGCAAAGGATGCAAATGGATGGGCCAATGTCTTGGATGCATAGATATGGCATTTTTGGACTATAACAGGAAGAACTAGATAACAAGAAGTGCAAAGTAGGAAGTGAGTCTACAAAAAAGGAGGAAGAGCAGAAAGGCAAAGCAGAAAGGGAAGCATGCAAAGCCACAAATAAATCAAAACAAATCTTGAGGAGAAAAATGAGGTAACTCTGCCCTCTTTGTTATTAAATAGAAAGAAACAAGAAAAGTATTACATTTGAGGCAAAATGGGATGCATTGCTAAGGATTGTTGGTTTAATAAAAATAATAAATCAAAGGAGAAAAGTTCTAATTTTGTGGGCGAGAGCTGCAAGGAAGATGATGAAGGAGATTATCTATTTATAGCCTCTCAAAAATCCAAACAATATAATAAAGAATTTTGATGTCTAGACTATGAAGCCACAAATCATATGACAAGTTGTAGAGATATGTTGTCAAATATAAAGACAAAAGCTTGTCAAGGAGAGCCAGTAGCCATTGCAGATAATACTACATACAAGGAGCAAAATAGGGGAAACATGTGGATCAAAATGCCCTATGGACAGTCGAAGAACATAAAAAATGTATGGCAAGTACCAGAACTCACGAAAAATTAAAAATATGCTTTCAATAAAGAAGATAACTAGGCAGAATTTTGGAGTAGCTTTTGCCGATAAAGGCTTTCAAATATAAAATAAAGAAAAGAAGAGAAAATTTGTTGTCAGTGGTATACAAATGAATGGCCTTTACAAATTAGATGTTGTACTTATAAAGCAGCAATCACTGATAGCATTCAACAAGTTTGAAAACATGTTGTGGCACGAAAGGTATAGGTATTTAAAATTTTATTGTATTCAACATTTCATAAATATCAAATGGTGATTGGGCTTCCACAGGTTCAAGTGGACAGTGCAGGAACGGAGAAATTTGGAACAGGAAAAGCATGGAGAGCTACAATATTTTTGAGTTAACTCATAAAGATCTCAGAATTGATAGAGGTGGCAAGTACAGTTCTAGTTATTCCCAAGAGTTTTGCAATGTGAAAGGTATAAAAGAGAACCAACATGAAACTTACTCTCCACTGCAAAATGGTGTGGTAGAGAGGAAAAATCATGTCATAGTTAAAATGGAAAAATCACATCATAATTGAAATGGCTAAATGCATTTGTAAGGAAAACAATTGCCTAGCAATTTTTTGGCAAAAACTATGAATAGTCTTGTTGTGTTGTGTTGAATAGATCACCGACTAACCTGGTGAAGGGAAAAAATATTGAAGAATCTTGGTCAATGAATAAGCCAAATATTCAACATTTGTGTGTTTAGAAGCACGACATATGTGCATGTTTCGAAAGAGAAAAGGAAAATTCAGGTGATGGCACGAAGCTTCCATTTAATGCTTCAGAAGCTGATTTTAAAGAAGATCCAAAAGCTGATGCCAAAGGAAAAATGCCAGTGAAGGCAATGGCTACATATAAAAGAAGAGGGGTGGTCACAAATCCTGACAAGGAGGAAAGCAACATGAGGATGAAGTTGTGAATACTACTTAGTACAGTTTGGTAAAGCAGATATTCAACAGTTGTGTTATCTGAATAAAAAAATGCTCATTGGTCAGGATGTTATCTTTGATGAATTGCAGATGAAGCGGAGAAGAAGGAAATATCTCTAAGCTTCCCTTGAATGCTTTAGAAGCTGATTCTAAAGAATATCCAAATGCTGATGATGAGATATAAAACTCAGTGAAGTCAGTGACTACTGGCTACCTATAAAAGAAGAGGAGTGATAAAAAATCCCGAGTATGAAAAGAAAATTAAGGTGAAGTTCAGAAGTTCAACATGTACCTCATTGACTGGCCTATCAACCTTGACTCAAACATCCTTAGAATAATCTCCATGTACCTACAATGTTTAATAAGATAATTATTAAGTACAACACATATAAAAATAATAATAAAAGAGGACACGGGAAAAAGATTACCTCCATAAGCTTTCCAAGGTCAAATTTTGGATCCTTCAAAATTTTAACTTTTTTGATGGATACATTTTGCAGAGGATAAATTGAGGAAGTAGCTTCTTCAATCTCCTTCCCAATCACCTCAAGAATAAATTTTGCCACTAGTTGTCCCATATCTATAACCAAATTTTAGTTTATATATTTTAACTTTTAAATCCACTTCACTAAAGTTCACCAGATTATAGGCTCCCAAAATTTGGTGACAAAGGGGCATTAAAGGAACCAAAATAACAAAAAAAGAACAGGCATGCCTGAACTAAATTTAAAGAGAACACCCAATTTATATAAGATCAAAGTAACAACACCAAATGACCAAGCCTATACAAAAATGGTATTGAAATTGAAGATGCAAAATATGGTATTTACAGTTCGGTTGGGTGTAAACAACATCACAATTTCAACCCATAACATAACTGCCATGAGAATACTTTCAGTTGTAAAATTTCTGTGTTTGTGATTTGATTTACTAAAACAAGGTTTCCTTGATATTTAGGTTAAAATCCAGATTCAGAAATAGTAAATTCAGGTCTTAGGCCTCAGATAATTACAGTACCATCATTATAACAGTAGATATAATCAAAATGAACAAATGAATCGAATAACTCAATGGGACACGTGTGTTCAATTAAAAAAAATGCACAGGAATCTGGAATATTCAGTAATCTTGTCAATCCATAACCCAGATGAACTCTTAGCTTGAATAGCCAAGTTTATAAGTTTTAACTACATTGTAGTGATACACTATATATATTTGAAATTAATCCATTGAGCTAAGTTGGAGTGTAAGAGCACTCAAGAGAGATAACCTGTACATTTAAATGAACTAGTTTGTCCTTTGCCATTTCCAATGGTTAATTACTATCTCTGGAGCTTTCTCATAAGCAAAGCATACTACCCCAAGCATATGGATAGAAGAAAAGACAGTTTCTCATAAAATTTTGATGAAAGATACCACCATAATTTAACACAATCCTCATTAATTTTCCCAGTCAATATTTATTCAAGAAGTCTATGTTCAGGACAACACTACTTCTACTGTGAATTTACCTCTGTTTCTTTTAATATGAAAAGTAAACTTCAATCTATCTTATATTTCATTAATACACATGAAATACATCATGCAATTATACATCAACTGGCGTACACATGGGATTACCCCTCCCTACCTAGCCAAGGATGACTAGCATTTGCATTTTCACACCGATATCAATAGAGTCAATATCTTTTCTGAATAACCTTATCCTAGCTGAAAACTATATTGCTAAATTAGATTGTACATTTGGAATTCATCTTTATAAGCTGAGGGGATTCAAGTAGTTGAACATTATGTACTCCACTCCACGAGAAAGAAATATAAATCCATTTGAAATAATGTTTTATATATATTCTGAATCAAACTGGGCCAATTTATATCCAATGCTCTATGCCCAAATTGGTTTGAAGGTATATTATTAATTTAGCAACACGAATCTCAACCAATAACCCACAACACAACAAACATCTCAATCTAGACTGGTTCGATTCATTCTTAGTGAAGATTAAATGGAAATTTACATCAAAATAACAGTCAATTCATAGCTCAATAACTAAGGCGAATCAGATATTCTGAAAAAGAGGCTAGCCAGCCTCTAGTTTCCCATTGAGATATGTAGAGGAATGAAATAACTTTGAATTTCTCTAGCTGGTGAAAAGCACAATAGGGTTTTCCCCTTCTTTGAGCTACATAAGGTAAAGGATAACTCCATGCTACAAGGAAGGTTCTTTCCTGAGTATATCTCTGATAAAGGTTCATCACTACAAGAGGGGTCCTTTCCTGAGCGTAGCATGGATCCGCGGGATTATTGCATTCAACGTTCTATATAACCTGTCTTATTTGACTTGTTTGGGCATAGCATTTTCAATTGACTTGATTGGACCTCCTCTTTGTGAATCCAATTCAGAACATACACAAACCATAGTTATCTGTTGTCTTAACATCCATTCTGTCAATTCACTATAGGTGACAATATCAGGTTGGCACTCTTTGTTGTTCTCCATTTCTGTCAAAATATTGAGAGCTTCTCCATGCAACTGTTCTTTCCCATAGACATTAAAAAGAACATTGTATGTGATTCTACTCGAGGCACATCCAGCTGTCTTCATCTCTTTGAAAATATTTGATTCTTCTTCATACATCTATCCTCTTCCATAGGCAGCTATCATGGTACTGTAGGTATATTCATATGGTCTAAATCCATGATTTTTCATCTGCTTAAAAAGTGACACAACTATGTTCCAATAATTACCCATCTTGCCATATACATCAAGCATTACATTGTAGGTGACAACTAGATTCTGGGTATTGTACCAGGACCACCAGAGGAGTTCGAATTTGGATCTTCCTGCCACTATTTGAGATTCTTTGGTAATGAAGGAATCTGGCCTGGCCTCCATCGTTCTTTGACTAGCTCCTCATAGTTCTGGGAGATCATGGATTCAAATCCCATTACCAAATTGGATCTTGACAGACTCACCATCACATTTTCCATCAATGACTCAAGCTGGAATCGTTATAATTACCCATGGAAATAAGAATGAGGCTTGACATGAAATTCAAGACCTTCTCGGAGATTGAAGACTCTTTTATTTTTTTCAATTTATTGAATCAGTGGGCTTCAACCTCAAATCTAGGCTCCTGCAATGAACAACATTAGCTAAGATCAATTGAAAGCATTGTAAAGTCCTAAAAACTTATGAAAGAGGCAATGAAAGCCATGAATCTCCTATAACTAATTGATCTGTGGGATGAATTTATCAACTAGAAACAACTTAAGAAATCTCAATGAACCTAGAAAGTTAGGAATGGATACAGGTGAGTTAATCAAAATGTTAATCAATATGTTCTACAAGTGAATTACAAGAGTGAATACAGGTGAGTTAATCAATATGTTGTAAAAATTCTCTTTCCTTTCAATTCTCTATCAAAACCCTAATCTCCAATTTCCAAGGGATAAACCCTAACCCTAGAAATCCAAGATGCTCTAGGAAAATATAGCACCTCAAGGTAGAGAGAGAGTATACAAGTGAAGACTTAAGAGAGAGTAAGAGACAATGAATGCTTATTGTCTTCTCTTAGTCACATCTCATCACAAGAGTGAATAGAAGTGACTGAACCGATATGTTGTAGAAAGACTATTTTCTTCCAGTTTTCATTAAAACCCTAATCTCCAATTTCAAAGAGATAAACCCTAACTGTAGAAATCATAGATGCTCCAAGAAAATCTAGTGCCTCAAGGGAGAGAGAGAGAGTGCGGGGTTTCTCTTCTCTCATTCACATATCATCACAAGAGTGAATAAGAGCTAGTGAATTTCTAGTGGATAAATCCTAACAAAGAGAATACAACACACATTTCCTCTCTCTTACACTCTTAAATCTTCACTTGTACTTGTAAGAGTTTCTTGGAGCATCTTGAAGTTCTATGCTTAACGTTTATTTCTTCGAATTTGTAGATTGGGATTTTGAGAGAAAACCAAAAGGCGAGAGTCTATGCACAACACATCAATTCACTCACTTGTATTCACTCTTGTGATGAGATGTGACTAAGAGAAGAGAGTATGCATTTCCTCATGTACTTGTATTCTCTCTCATTCTTGAGGGACTAGGGATTCCTGGAACATATTAGATTTCTAGGGTTAGGGTTTATCACTTGGAAATTGGAGATTAGGATTTTCAAAGAAAACTGGTAGAAGAGATTCATTTTACAACATATCAATTCACTCACTTGTATTCACTCTTGTGATGAGATGTGACTAAGACAAGAGAGTGCAATTTTCCTCTCTCGTACTCTCTTATCTTTTGTACTTGAATTATCTCTCTCTCTCTTTAGGCGCTAGGGTTTATTGGAGCATCTTGGAGTTCTATGGTTAGGGTTTATCCCTTGGAAAGTGGAGATTAGGGTTTTAAAATAAAACCAAAAGGAGAGAAAGTATTTCTACAACATATCGATCCATTGACCTCTATTCACTCTTCTAATGAAAAGTGACTAAGAGAAGAGAGTTCACATTTCCTCTCTTAAGTTTTTTACTTGTATTTTCTCTCTCTTTTGAGGTGCTAGGGTTTCTTGGAATTATGGGTTAAGGTTATCCCTTGGAAATTGGAAATTAGGGTTTTGAGAGAAAACCGAAAGGAGAGTCTTACTACAACATATTGATTCACTCACTTATATTCATTATTGTGATGAGATGTAACTAAGAGAAGGAAATGCACATTTCCTCTCTCTTACTCTCTCTTAAGTCTTCACCTGTACTTGTATTCTCTCTCTTGAGGTGCTAGGGTTTCTTGGAGCATTTTGGAGTTCGAGGGTTAGGGTGTATCCCTCGAAAATTCTAGATTAGGGTTTTGAGAGAAAATTGGAAGGAGAGTGTCTTTTTACAAGTGAATCACAAGAGTGAAGG